>NPFG01000371.1:0-39569 GCA_002288965.1 Xylaria sp. MSU_SB201401
TAATTAAATATTTTAAAGTTATAGTTAACCTTAGTAAAAAAGGAGGATAATTATTATATCTAGCCTTATTAGCCTTAAAGCTATATTAAACCCATATATTTAAAGTATCCTCCTTATATATATCTTATACCTAATTTCTCCCTTTTATAAGCTTTAGTCTTATATTATACCTATTATGTAGAATATGAGACTTAAAGCTATTTACACATATTGTACCTGACTTAATCTACCTACCTACTTGTGACAATTTCCTATATAAAATCTATACTTAAAAATCTTAATAATTTTACTAATATTATAGCTATAGACATATAATTTGGAAATTTAAGCTATTAAATTAATAAGAAATCTAAATATATTTTTATTAATTTTACTACTATTTTAGTTATAGCTATATTTAAACTATATTAAAATTTCAACTTGGTTTTTATTTTACTAAGAAAAAAATTGATAATAAAATTAATAAAAATACTACTAGATTCTTTATTAAGTTAATAGTCTAAATTTTTAAATTATATATTAATAGTTATAATATTAGTAAAGTTATTTAAAGATACGTAAAAAGTAGGTAGAAGTATTTTTACTATATAAAATACGCTATAAAATACTAATAAAAAAGAGCGACTAACTTAATTAAATAGCTAGGTTAATTAAAAAAATACGTTAATATAAATTTTATAGTATAAAAATATGTCCCCGAGTATTTATTTACAATTAATAATAAAAGTAGTAAATTAATATTAAAAAAGTACTGTTACGGTTTCTACCGTATATAAGCTGTATTACGAGTTAGTCCGTTAACCTTGCGGTCCCCTTACTTTTGGCCTGCTTAGCGCAGTGGTTTATCTTTTGGAAACTATAACAAGTACTAAAAAAATATTAAAGGAGGTTATAAATTATAAGCTTACTTTTATAAATTAAAAGCAGTATTTATATATTTTTAATAAAAAGAGCTTTTAAATAATATATTGTATTTAATTATAGCTATTTATTTATAAAGTTATTAAAAGACCTTTAAAATTAAAACAATACTAGTAGTAACTAATTTTGCAACCCTGATATTAACCTTGTTAAACAAGCAGATTAGCTGTTACATGGTTAGTTAATTGTAACGATTAAACGTGAACGCCGAAACCCTATGAAGATCGAAGAATAAACGAAGAGGGATAAATATTAGGGGAAACATCGGAAAGGGAGCGTAAAAGCTGATGATACTGGTAAATTGCGATAGTGTGCTTGATCGTAGGAAACAGCTGAGGTCGGAATACTTAATGGATTGGTCACGGAACCACTCAGTGATGACTCCGGGAATTCATATAAAGCAGTGATTGTTACCGAGAAGCTGCTGCGACTCACAACTTTTACCTAGGCACATGCCGCTAGGCATGATGTAAACGAACGAGTACAAACGGATATTATCCAAAGTTTTATCTGATTTTGAACTTGATATGAAATATAGGGAATGTGGTATTCCTTTGCTCAAACAATTGTCAAAGCTTGCCCATATAGTTCCGGATGTGAGAGATCATACAGTTGTGCCCACACATCACCTTGGTGTGGGTATTGAATAAAACTGCCCAAACCAACTCGCCGGAAGACTTGGTGTCCGCTTGAACCTTGAAAGTCCTGTTATCTTTGAACAAGAATTCCATAGATATTCCTAAAACGATTCTCAAAAGAATGATTTTGTCTTAGTGCAAAGGGAATAAAGTACGTCGTCAAGTACGTCGTCAAGTCCTGTCTTATGCCACATTTATTGTCCCAATACAATGAATCCATTTCTGGCGAATCCAGAGGCTGTGGCATTTCTATCAAGAAACCTTTCAAGGCCAATTCACCACCTTTTATTTCTCCAAAGACGTTTCCATGTCTGGATTCCATACTAATAGATCGTATTTGAACTAACAGCTTGAAAATAGTATTGAAGCGAATTTTAGTAGTATGATCGTAATATACCACGCCCTCTGTCGATGCCCATGACCAGGATGGCGCTATAAGAGTTAGCAACAGGTATTAGTGTCACCTAGTTAAGTTCTTACCTCGATACTCTGATTCTGGAATGCTTTCGGAGGGCATTGTAAGATATGACTGCCATAAGAGGCTCAAGACGATATCGGCACCGCCCCAGATCCCTGCATAGTACGGCTCTCTGATGATTTTCGAGAATTCTCGAGCAAGGCCAGAAATATCAATGAGTTTATCGTTCTGGTAAGTGAGGTTTGACCGTGTGTAGACGTGGACCAAGCTCCACCAACGGGCGGCGTGAGTGGGACACTCTGATGACTCTCCCTCGGAAACCCAACTTCGTTCAGACAGTGGGAGGCTGGGAAAAAGAAGTCTGTGCCGCGTCACTGACTCGTCATATATCTCGGTTTGCACGCACGTATGGGACTCCCACGATAGGAAATGGGAAAAATGAATTATACGTAGGCTCAAGAGGCGCTCCTGCAACACCCATCCGCGAGTGTAGAAATGGGAATGCATTCGAGCTAAATCTAAATAATCCGGGATTACTGAAAATTGAACGGCATAGTCTGTATAGTTTTGCGTGAAAACGATTGGTGCCCCAGCTTGAGGATCTCTCGCTGTGAAAAGGCTCGTCGTTGTGGGGTTTATACCATTAAATGCACTAATATTGCAGATGCCGTGGCGATATACTTTATCCATTTGTGAACATTCTTTGGTTTGATTGTCAAACGAGTCTTAGATGATACTGAATACGCGTAAGCTTTTTAGGGTAGCATCCCAGGTAGAGAGCAGGAGAGGGCAATAAGCAAACCGCAGGGCCCTGGGCCATACCCTCACGGGCCACCCCGCTATGCGCTTTTTTACAATACTACGTATATAATCCCTTCTACTTAACGCACTTAGTTTTTATCTTTTTACTTTCTTTTTATTATTATTAAAATTGCTTTTTCTTGCTAATTATTGCTATACCGGTTATTTTTTTAGAAAAGCGCTATTAGGGCGCGGCTTGCAACGTTAAGCTTAATATAAGTATTAAGCTAATAGCCTATAAGTAAAACGTTTTTAAGACTATTTTATAATACTGCCTTAATAATATTCTGACTAAAAAAGAGACTAATTATAACCTATAAAGTTTATTACCTTATTTAGAGGTTTAAATAGTATATTAGGCGATTAGTTAAACGTAATTAGGCTATATACTGTTGCTTATAAAGTTTAAAAGTATTATTAACGCTATGTTTAGTTTTACTAAAGCCTTAAAAAAGGTTAGCTATATATAATACTACTACTTTTTTAATTATAATCTAATTGTTAAAACTACGAGATCTTATAAAATAAGTTATTTAAAAGTTAATAGCGCAATAGTAGCTAATATTTACTTTTTTTTAAACTAGTTTAATATTTTAAAAATTGTTATAATTTTTATAAACTATTAGTATAACGCTAATAAAATAAGGGTTAGCTAAAAGGTTAACAGTAACTATTAAATTATCTATAAAATTATTAGTCGACTAGCTTTTAAAAAAGATATTAATAAAGGTAAGTAGATTATTATACTAGAGTATATTTTTAGTAATAGTTATACCCTTTTACTGCTTTTTATTTTTAAAGGTAAATATATATAGTAATAATAGTTTTTTATTAGAACTTTAGATTATAAAACAACTAATTATTTAAAGCTTTGCTTAAAAGATAAACTAGTAATAAAATTGTTTTAAATTAGCTTAAAGGCATTTTTATTTTTTATATTTGTTACTAATATAATAATAAATAAATAATATTAGTTTATAATAGCTATAACTTTTATATAAATAAGACTTTTTTAGCAACTTATATATTAAATAAGGTTTAGCTTATTTTTTATAAGCTTTATTATAGTTATATTATTTAAGTGTTAAATGTAAAGGTTTTTAGGTTATTAAAAAAACAGCTTTGTAAATAGCTTTATAATAGCTTTTATATAGTTTTAAAAATAAAGCTTTTAAAAGAAGATATTATAAAGGTATTATAGTTTGCAAAACTCGATATTTTATTACTTAAAATAATAAAAAAGGTATAAGCAATAGTTAAGATTTATTTATATAATTGATTAAAGCTGTTATCTTTAAAATATATAATATTAGAAAAAAAGGGTATTATTAAAGCTAAGCCTGCGGTACTAGTAGTAATAGTTAGACTTAAAACACTAAAATTTTTAATATTTAACTTTAAATATATTATAGAGACGCTTTTAACTAGCTAAGATTTTTAGCAAAGTTATCGGAAATTTACTATAAATTATAGCGCTTTTAATATACCGGCGTAAAAATTAGTTACTTAAAAGGCTTTTAAGGCTTTAGACTATTAAACTAAGAAGATTGCGTTTTTTAAAACAAAGGTCTAATACTTTTAAGCTAAAGTCTTTAAATCGGTTAAAAAAAAGAAAAAAAAGGTAAAGCTAGCGCTTAAAAAAAGTTCGCGATAATAGTAGATATATGCCGGGTTAAGTAAAAGATAAGGCATAAAGTTATATATAAAGACGAGGCTAGTAATTGCAAGGTACTTAGGACTATAGAAAGCCTTATAGCAGCTATTATAGAAGATAAGTTAGAAATTAAAGACTATATTATAATTGTAACCGCTTGAAAATAGCGATTGCGATCGTTTTTATTAAAAAAAACAGCTTTAATTGTGTGGTGGTGTTGGTAGGCTAGGTGGCCCGTGAGGGTATGGCCCGGGGCCCCTGCGGTTTGCTTAAAAGATAAAGTGGGTAGTTAAGTACGAGCTTACCAGAGCGAGTCTATCCAGAGGAAACGTATTTTCAGCCGCTAGGCTAAGAATATTGCGTCCCGAAACTTTGGGGGAAGGTCCATGATCTTGATTCCTTCTTCCATACATTTCACTTTAGCCATAGTCAACCTTATCGGTTCGAGCTGGCCCCAACTATAGCTCAGTGTGAGATACTGGATACTGTTAAGCCGGTCCATATCTGAAAGGTTTTTCGTCTGAAGAACCCGAACCTCGCCTTTGGCCATCAATCCAGGATGCAGATCTAGTACCCGAGCTGGGAGCCACACTGCCTTCTCATTCGGACAACAATTTTCATGTTTGGTTAGACAGGCTTGTAGAGCATGAAAGCAAAAGTCTATACAAGCATCTTCTTGCGTTGATGTCGCAATAGGTGTTCTTGGAGCGATGACAGATTCTAAGTCAATTGTTAATTGAGCAACCAGATGTAATCACAAGGTACTGACGTGAAGCCGCATCCTCCATGGCTACATGAAACGGAAGCATTGCTAGCCTAGCGCCGTCATGCATAACCTGAATACCAAGCCAAGATGGCCGGCAAGTGGCCTGGTCTAAAAACCAGACGCTCTCAACGTTCGAACTTCGCGGAGCCTTGCTACTTGTCGCATATTGCGTCATGGTCGGAGGCTGAATGATCTCAGCTGAAGCCAACATGCATAATCCCCTCTTTCGGTTAGTGTTTCAACTACCCAACCACCTCGGTGAAAACGCTGCACAGCCACAGTAACTCAGCAATGCCGATAATGTAGAAACTTGAAAACCTTGGCCACCTCATTTGAGAAGCTATTTTTTTGAAGCCACCGGCAGCTACAAGATCCCGGGCTGGCTTGTAGCGACATGCTAATATTTACCCTCTCAACGTTTTCACAGGTCTTGAGATGGTTCCTATTAGGTATAGGGCAAAGCTGAATTGGCAGTAGTATCTACTCTAAATCGGCAGTGGGCAGGATAAACTGTCGGAATGTCCACGGCTTGTGCCAAGTACACTAGGCAGGGTTGTCTCAGCCAATTATATAGCTGAGAATATATATAGGTATGTCTGCTCTCACTAATTTTTGCCCATGCCAGAGGTAGGTATAATAGTCGTCGCAACATAAAGCTGCATCATAATCCTTGAACATTAAACACCGGTCTCGAGGTTGCGGTAACGTCGTTAAGCAGGGGCAGCGTGTGTTATAAGAAAAAGAAAAAAAAAAAAAAAAAGCCCGTGATCTCATTGCCATTGAAAGGGCGCCAAAAGGGCTTCATGGAGGTGGGAGGGCCGCTGTTGGTATAAAGTATAAAGTCACGTAAATGCCCACGTGGGCTTTCAAGGTAGAGGGATAAGACATATTTTGGGGTATATAGTTTTAACTAGTAGGCGCTCAAATAGTAATTTATGGAGGCGCAATCAAACCATTAGTTCTTGGGTATCCCAGCTCGGGTCAACATCACCTGAGCCACTCTACAACATTCCGACCCAAGTTTCTCTGAATCTTTTAAAACGCTGAAGGTTGGAAGGACTGATCCCACGCAGCATGGTAGGACCGTTTCAAGGCCGCCGCACAATCAATTTATATCTGCCTTCATTAAATGCTCAGGTCGACCTGAGCTGATCAGCTTGTCTGGATGGTCCATGGGTCCGCGCATAGGCTCTGTGCGATTGCCTGTTGTCGAACTGCTGACCTCGCGTCGAAGCAGACTCTACATCCCAGGATCGCGTCACTTGTACACGGCCATCTTCTTCATCAAGAGTACTCCGTGTAGCTAGTATTATTAGTTCTTGAATCGGAGGGCACGCCGAGCGAGGGAACAAATACAAAACTGACCATGGATATTTGAAAGAGGAACCGAGTTATCTGTCAGAAGCGTGAACGGCTGAGAGCTATCTTCAATACGGCTAGACTTGGTTAAAAACTTCGAGCTGCTGAATATCATTTTCATGGCTGGACGGGAGGTTAGGAGGTTGGCGTTTAAAATGCCTAACAAAGGCACAAGCGATGACAGAACGCCATCTGGCCAGATGCTATAGAGCGGATCCGACGCATCAAGCTGGAGGAAGTACTTGATTCGAATTGATGTTATGGCAGCAATACTGTGAGCTCTATTAGCTTTAGGAAAGGTGGTAGCTTGGGGACACAAGGATCATACGCAAAACCTAGTCCAAAAGCGAAGACAATAGGAATCTTCCTGGACAATGGCATATGAAGCCCCCATAATGTCGGCATGGGAAGCACTATGATGATGAGATCGGTTACCAGGTCTCCAGCTACAATACTGACGTACATCGTGACCATGTCATTACAGTGGCCTTTGATGTCAGTGTACCATTTTTTCTGAGGTGGATTACACAGAAACGCTGTGCCGAAGAATGATCCGAACCAAAACACGATACAAAAGAACATGGTTACGTAGACAAAGTAACGAAAAGGTTTCTGAGGGAACAAGACAATGTAGAAATGGAGAATGGAGAGTTTGATGAGGGTGATAATTGTTGCGAAGAGAAGGTCAACAGCATAAAGAAGCTGAATATTCATTATGTTCAAATTAGCGCAGAGTTCCACGACTAGAAATTGAGAAAGTTCGATATGTGTAGACTCACTTGCGTAAATGTGATGATGATACTAGGGCCACCGAAAGCGATGACTTCTTCAATATGAAGGCCAACACCACACTTGAGAATGGCGGTGACTTCGAGGGCATAGCGCGCTGTCATAAGTAACTGGGTAGAGAGGTCAGTGGCTTTCCAAGATGAGAGGTAGGCGTAGACATACAGTAGCAACAACGACCAGCCAATCATTAATCTGCCATCTTGTCTTTGTCATGGATCTTGACCAGAGGCGAAGACTCAGTGAAAGATAATCTAGAGCCAGTATGATAGTCTCGATGGCAACATCGATCTGGCCTCCGGTATTATGGGCGAAGCCACCGATGAGCGTCCCCGGTGGCGATGACATGTCCTATAAATTCCAATAAGAGTTAAGATCAGGGGGGCCGAGATAAGAAACTCTTATGGCCAGGTGCTGCGTGAATGCGGGCGCGCTTATTGGGGTATCTGCGTGTCCGACAAGCAAAACTCAAGCCAAGTGAATCCAGTGAGTATGATTCGGCTATGTTAACTTCTTTATATTGTTGGTATATAATCCGTACTAAGGGTGAAATGACATGTGTAGCATCCTATACACTATTCGCAGATTTGAGCTAATTCATTCACTCAACCATTGACGCCGCGGGACGACAAACCATCCGACGACACCAACGGCCCCTGAATCTCCAACGTAGCCGCATTGGACAACTTGTATATGAAAAAAACTGTTAGAGGTGCTGCGTGGAAGATCAGCAGAGCCAACAAGGAAGCCCTTAGAGCTGAAAGCAACATATGCGAAAATAGTTCACTTCGTGACCAGCCTCGCGTAGCTTCCTTCAGATCCTTCGACAGATCACCTGTATACCCGATCTGCATCCAGATCCTCCGGTTAACAAGCATTCCCTAGCCTAAGGGGCCCGCAGTGATTAGTTCTGGCTAGTCCACGTATCATAGTGCAAGCAGGATGTCAGTTGATCCTTCACAGCCCGCATATCGACCACCTAGTCGGCAAAAATACAACATCATGCACGAAAGATATTGGTTTAACATGCCCGACATCCTACGCTCGGTTAACTACCCGGTGTATCATTTGCTGGCGTTTTCAACTAGGTCTCCTCATACCCAGTCAGTGAAGTGCTGGGCTGGAGCGGCGAGCCAACAATGGTTCGAGCACTGCACTCCTATATTTACTAACAGTAGCTTGCTCTGAGCTATGCCACCGCAGCCGACAGGGGCTCCTTCTGAACAGAGTGGTTTTGTCAATGGAATAAAGCAATGACTCTGATCTTTGGTGAAACTATATTACCGACGACGGTTTATTTCGTGAATATTCCATAGGTCAAGGTTTTATGATGCAAGGCTTGTCAATCATAAAATGTACCAAACTGAGCATATGAGCTACTATCGTCATGGCTTCATACACTCCCTTCCCGCCCCTAGGGGAAAGTGGTAGTCATGTAATAAGATCGGACAATCGATTCGCCCGCAAGAAGGGCGAAAAGCCGACAAGGTCAAACCAAAGTACTCATAAGTCACTGTTCGCGAGTAGGAATATTGGGTAGTACTATTGCTGAGGTAGACCCATCACGAATGGAGAGGTACCTGCATGCTCCGATCGGGTTGGGGGGGTGGGCCGTGGGATTGACCAGGCGGCATTCTGCCATACGGCATACCGGCGGTACCGGATTCTTCATCCGTACTCTAAAACAATCTATCATCCCAGATAGATTTCGGCCCAGTTTCAATGCCCACTCTTTGCCATACAACATCAAATTGCCCACCAGATCAGTGGTAGCCGATAAATAACACCACGATGGAGGTCATTGTCGCTGTGGTCGGCTGGGTGGTTCACATGATCTCTCGTTCATCACCGACGGCGGGTATCTCATTCGACATTCAGAATCTTACAGATAAACTCTCTTCTAGTGCGCAGGTTTACCTACCAGGGTCAAATGGCTTCAACAACGCAACGGCGCGATGGTCTTCCCTCGATACTCCCAATTTTCGCATGGTTATTGCTCCAAATGTCGAGAAAGACGTCGCCGAAATCGTTAAATTTGCGAACGGAATGAATATCCCATATCTTGCCGTTACTGGCGGTCACGGAGCTATCACAACAGTTAAAAACGTACACGATGGCATAGGCATATGGATGAAGAATCTTGACAGCGTTGAGATCGCTCCAGATGGTTCAACAGCCACCATTGGCGGCGGTGCGTTAACGAAAGTTGTGGTCGATACCCTGTGGGCCGCGGGAAAGCAGACTGGTGAGTCTGATTGCTCTATGACATGTTCGAGCCGGCCTGCTAACCGTTGAACAGTGACAGGCATATGCCATTGTACGAGTCTTCTTGGTCCTGGGCTAGGAGGCGGTCACGGCGCCCTACAAGGACGGTATGGCCTTGTATCTGACCAATTCGTGTCTATGAACGTCGTTCTCGGTAACGGAACTATGATTACTGTCGACAAAACCAGGCACTCTGACCTATGGTGGGCTATGAGGGGGGCTGGACATAACTTTGGGATAGTGACATCTGTATCGTCTAAGATATATGATATCCAGCATCCTAACTGGGCCTATACGAGCTTCATCTATACGGGCGACAAGGTTAAAAGCGTCTTCGACACTATTAACAACTTATTTCCGAGAGGTACTCAGTCTGTCGACATACTTACCTTAGTTCTTTTTGTGAACAACTATGACGTTGATCCAACAAAGGTTAGTAGTTTTAGAAGTTTATCACCCATCAGTCTCAGAAAATAGGAACCGTTAACAATGGATGCAGCCATTAGTCGCGTTTTATGTCTTACAAGAGGGCGTGGACATGGTTGACCCAATTTATACGACTCCATTCCAGAGTCTCGGTCCAATCATGGTAGTCCCGGGTAGTGGACCTTACACCGACCTACCAGCTTGGATTGGAGAGGACAACAACTCGCCCTCGTGCATGAAAGCCGGGCTAGTCAATACCCGATTTCCTATCGACATCGAATTCTATAATACTACAGCACTACAGAGCGCGTATGACCTTTTTGCTGCTACAACACAAGAATATCCAGCACTGAATAACTCAGCTTTCCTATTTGAAGGATACTCATTGCAAGCAGTTAAAAAGATAAGGGGCGAGTCATCCGCATTCCCATTTCGACAAGACAACTACCTAGTCTCTCCACTCATCATTTACCCGCCTGGTAGTGCTAGTCTCGATGAGACAGCCTTCAAGTTTGGTGAGGATCTCCGACAGACTCTCTATATTGGGACTCAGAGGGAGGAATTGCATACTTACGTCAACTACGCGTACGGCGACGAAACATCGAGGAACTGGTATGGATATGATGAGTGGCGCCAGAGCCGACTATCAGCTTTGAAGAAAAGCTATGACCCGTTGGGAAAATTCAATTTTTACGCCCCCATTGTAGCCCAATAGGTCGTTGAGCCTCACTAGCAGATGTACCTACATAAGTACCTAGGTAGGTAGGTATTACATCGCTTTATCAGCGCAGTTGCAATTGACTGATGCCTGTCCGTTTATCAAATCAGCAGTGCTTAGTTGTGCAGCCAACTTTCGTGGGTGTTGGACCGTTTCAGCTGCACGTTATCTACTCAGTAGCTGCCTAGGTACATATTCAATGCTACGCTTTGATATCTATAGTACGCCCTACCCCTATTAAATAGACCATGTCGCGTATCTCCAATAGGTAGGTGCGCGACACCCTGGCCTAGTTAAATACATAGCCAATATGCCTTCGGTTAAAGGAATATGCAAACGCGTTTACAATATTTACTATAGTATCTACGCCTTTGTTCTTTAATAAGACTACTAATATTAAAAGTTTATAGTCGGATTCTATTAGAGAAACGAATATAATTCTTTTATATAAAAAGACTTCAACTGTAGGCAGGAGATTCTAAAACGAATACATCAGACCCAAAGACTCCAAGTACCTCTGCTTTATGACCTTAGCAAATAGCGTATAGCGCAGTATGCAATACCTAGCAAGGTACGTTTTACTAGGCACGGAGGTTGATCAGAATTGGTATGTTGCTACAGCGTCACATCTCGCAGTCCGGTGGGCCTACGGCCCAACCGCCTGCATGAAGGATCATGCACCAATAGTATTGAAAGCTCTGTCTCCCTCTATGAAGTCCAGTATGAACACTTGGCGAAGGAATGTAAATGAGGCAGCGATAAGTTCCACCTCCACTACCCCAGTACTATAAATACCCTTGTCAAGTGCCCGTGCTAGGCAGGATCCCACGACCCCGCGACCCCGCACGCAAGCTCCAAACCATACTGTATCTAGTATCTGCTGTTTGGTTCACACCAAATTACAAGCGAAGCTGGAGTAGTAGTAACGTGCCTCCATCCACCACGAGGATGGCGTCCGCCACTTCTTCAGGACTGGCTACATGTCCTCGAGCCCAGGTGTCCCCGCATTGGGCCGCGTCACATGAAGGACACACGCAGTTTACCCTGATACCGTGTTTCGCGTTGTCCATTGCTTATTGTTCTTGAGTTAGTGAGATATGATTCATACTTTTATGTTTGATGTTTAACAAACCGGCATTTTTAGCAAGACCGAGTACGGCATGCTTTGCGGTAGTGTATTGAGTCATACCGTGGAAGGGGACGAATGACTGCCCAGAACCCATGAGAACGATTGTGCCTCGGGTAAAACTGCTGGGGGTATCTGTGGGCTGAGCTGTTTGACGCATAAAGGCGGACATTGCTCGAGTGATGATGAAGGATCCAGTGACATTGACATCGATGACCCTCTTGAACTCGGCTACGTCCATATCCGCAATCTCGATAGCACCTGTCAAACCCACCTGGCGTCGGTATGATTAGCCAGTCTAATCCTGCTATATTCTCCATTATTGTCCCAAAAGCAGAACCGATGTGACTTAACGCCGCATCGACTGATGCTCATCGGTGATATCCATGTAAACGGCGTCGACTCGCAGTGACGAGTTCATTCCAACGTTTTTGCACTTGGCAGCGACGTTTCGGGCCGTCTCTATGTTAATATCCGCAATCATGATACCCGCTGCCCCCGTTTTGGCGAACATGAGAGCAGTTGCTCTTCCAATACCACTTCCTGCGTCCTATTAGCATTCTGAGACAATGCACGTTGGCAAGTAAACAATGAAAACCTATACTCACCGCCTCCAACAACTAGAACATGTCTAGAGATGTCTACCGATGCGTATGTCAACGGTTTTAGCTGAGTGTAGTCTCTCGTTTATTATTTATAGCTGAAAGAGGTGAGAGGCAAGGCTTGATTTTCTAGATATCCTTGCAGGCACGAACCTATTATTAAGTAAGTTGAGCTAGTTAGCATCTCTTCTTCTGCCAACAGTACGCCTTGACATAGCTCATATCATAAACCTACTGGGCATTCTTACTAGCTTGACATGGGTTTGCAGCCCTGCTTGGTTCCCTGGAAAGTACATTTGAAAGAGATTGGCTCAATGAACTAGGGGTGTTGATAGCAGCAGAATACGTGTAGAGTAAGGAATACTACCACTCTGTGGCTTTCGTATAATATAAATCATGGGCTTGCGGGAAACACTCCAGTCGTTGGGACCGGATCTAGTACCCCAAGCATGAGCCTCAAATCGCATAAGGCTTCGTATCGCATATTAGAATTGAATGCGTGAGGCTCCGTGAGAAAGATCACAAAACAAACGGGGGGTATTGATACACTAGCCGCCCTCAAGATGTTTGAATGCAGCTTGGTTAGATCTAACAATGTGGACTGAGGGAACCAAGGTCTATTCAGAGATCGGCGGGATGTGTTGCATCCAAACTTCGATACTATGAGCCGTAGGAATGCATTCAAAACACACCGCCTTTTCGAACTCCGGGATTCACTTCATCTCTGTTCAACCATTCATCCACCGGGTGTTGGTTGACCCGTGCCGCAGGAATCTGCAATGCCACGCAACAATTATTCCCATTGCGGAATGTTGCCTTTTTGATGCTCCGTCAGCTCATCTCCATGCAGATGCCGTTCCCCATGCTCCAAGTCGGTGATTTTGATTTTCTCAGTATTGAAGTATGTGGGTTGTTCTCCACAGTCTGCCTCGCCATGCTGTAATTTTCTAACAGACTGCGTAACATGTCTCTGGATTCTCGTACTCCTGCTAGGAGGTTCCCAAGTACTCTGATGTATATGCTAAGTCACACTGCACGAGCACTTTGAGGTGACCTGATAGTATGTCAAAGTACAGTGGCATGCCATTAAAGTTAGGCATCTACGATTGCAACTAGCACTCGAAGCCCCCTAGCCTTTCAGCTTTGCTCTCAGATGGAGTGGGAGAGAACAGGAAGCTGGAAATGGCTAGTATATGGTGGACAAGAGATCGACACCAATTGCTCGAGTTACATAAAGTGGTCTAGATGCTTCGCAATACATCAATATTATACGGGACACTCAGACCAGTCGCTTCTAATTCCAAGGCTCATAACAAAGTTGTGTTGACTTGTTGACAAGCAGCTTTGTGGTGGCTACTTGTTTCTGAATGATTTCTATTTACCATAGCTATTGCCATACTTGACCCTAAGTCCTGCTCGATATGGCGTCCCCTAACTATGGGTATTCCGGTCCCTCAAACGAGGGCAGCAAGATTATTAGTCATGATCTGGAAGAAGATCCAATTTGTATCGTGGGAATGGGTATGTGATGCAACTCACGCGCGACATCGAAGTAACCGTGTGCTAAGGGCATTCCGTATGTAGCCTGTCGTCTACCTGGGAACGTCAAATCTCCATCCAATCTTTGGGAGTTTCTTCTGAACAAGAAGTCCGCCCAAAGCCCTGTCCCACTCACACGTTATAATATCAAGGGATATTATTCGTCTGAAGGTGATAAAGCTGGTGTGATGAAGTCGACGGTGGATACTTTTTGAACGAAGATGTTCGCCAATTTGACAATGAGTTTTTCGGAATCAATAACTTTGAAGCGGTCTATGGTACGTCCTTTCGCTTTCCCCTGACGTTGTTAATAAATCAAGACTTTGCTCGATTTATTGCATGACTGCTAACGATTTGTAGTATATTATTGCCGGTGCCCAAACTTGAAAACATAGCAGACTACTAATTTTATGTAGATGGATCCTCAACAACGAAAGTTGCTTGAAGTAGCCTTTGAGTGTCTTGAGAACTCTGGAACCTCTTTGATTGAAGTATCAGGCTCTAACACAGGCGTATTCGTGGGCAATTTTAGCCAAGACCATCTTCTCATGCAAGTCCGGGATCCAGATGACCTACGTCGCTACCATGCAACTGGAGCTGGATTGACTATGCTGGCAAACCGTATTAGCCACACGTTTAATTTACACGGTCCCAGGTTTGTACTCCTCCTTCCCCTCGAGCTTATGAAAGCTGTAATGGTACAAGGCGCCAAGTTGATGCTTATTTTCAGTCTCACGCTCGACACGGCATGTTCATCGTCACTCTATTGCTTACATCTAGCATGTTCTGCTCTCAAATCGTCTCAATGTGATGGAGCGATTGTTGCTGCCTCTAATCTTATCATGGCGCCAACGCCTCATCTTGCCGCATCAAAAGCTGGGATGCTATCACCAACCTCAACATGCCACAGCTTCGATATTTCAGCGGACGGCTATGCCCGAGGCGAAGGGATCAATGTTATCTATTTGAAGCGCCGGTCATCGGCTATCAAGAGCCGAGACAATATTTACGGCGTTATTCGTAGTACAGCTATCAACTCGTGAGCGGCCGCTTTGAGATTAACCGTCTGATACCCATCGATAGCCTGAAAAGTGTTACTAATATGAGTTCAACCAAAGAAATGGTCGCACCCCCGGAATGGTGTACCCTAGTTCAGATCTCCAAGAAGCAGCAATCCGAAAAGCTTATCAAGAGGCAAATCTTGACCCTAGTGAAACGAACTATGTCGAATGCCATGGCACAGGAACTGAGTTGGGTGATAAGGTCGAACTCACTGCTCTCGGTTCTTTCTTTGCTCGCGATGGCACTAATCTTCTTAAAGTTGGTGGCGTAAGGAAACATTCTGGTATGTCAACATTGGTTCAGTATACTAATATTCGTGTGCAAAACTCAGAACAAATGGAATCTTGGACACAGCGAAGCAGCAAGTGGTCTCACTTCCCTCATCAAAGTGTGTTTGAACTTCCAGCACAACATGCTTGCGCCAACCTGTGGGGTCCGAATCCTAAACCCAAAACGTAAGTTTCTCATAATGTGCAGCCAGTGATCTTTTCTAATACGAACGTCCTAGTGAACTTGCGCGAACACCACATGGAAGTAGTAACTGAACTACGACCATGGCCGCAGTCGATGCAGCGAGCAAGTATCTGTTCTTTCGGATACGGCGGTGCGAACGCGCATGCGGTGCTTGAATCCCACAGCGCCTACACCGCTCAGAGCGTTAGTTCGAAGGTTCAAGATGTCAAACTGGAAAGTCACTGCTTGGTTTTACCAATCTCTGCAGCGTCTCCAGGAGCCCTAGAGCGACGTTTCGAACAAATGAACAGACTTTTAGATTGTTCCACCACTGATAGTATCGAGAAGCTGTGCTATACTCTAGCAGAACGAGTGAATCATTTCAAGTTTCGCTCAGCATTATTAGTCTCTTTGAAAGGAAGTTTAGAGGAGCGCGGATACAGTGTAGAGCCAGTCGAATCATTTGGCCTGGAACACAATGCATCTCTAGACTTCTTATTTGTGTTCAACGGCCAGGGAGCCCAATACCATGCAATGGGGAAGGAGCTACTTGACAACAACACTGTCTTTCTCTCCACAATCCGAAAACTAGATGAAGTTATTAAAGGTCTTCCTTTGATGTATACCCCTGATTGGACGTTGGAGGATACCCTCAGAGGACTTTGTGGCCCGCATCAGATTCACGAAGTGTGTAGGAGCCAAGCAGTCTGCGTATCTGTACAGATAGGGATAGTGGACGTTCTGGACTCCTGGGGCATTAAACCAGCAGCCACCTGTGGTCATTCATCCGGAGAGATTGCCGCGGCTTATGCATCAGGGATCATCAGGTCAGCTAGAATATCTTCAGATATTTCCATCATTCCATTACTGATCAAAAATACAGTGCTCCTCAAGCAGTTATCACCGCATTCTTCCGTGGCTTTGCAGTAGGAAATGAGCCGTCTCATGGGGGAGCAATGCTTGCTTGCGGCTTATCAGTCGAGCAGGCAGAATCACTCATCAATGATTTAGGCTACTCGGAGCAGCTGTGCATTGCTTGTGTCAATTCTGCTGAGAGTGTCACTATAAGCGGACTTGAAGAATGCATCAAAGCCTTGGAGGTAGAGCTTAACAGCCGACGTTGCTTCTGCCGGCTACTTGCCACAGGAGGCCAAGCCTACCATTCCTCGTACATGAGAGCAGCTGGAGCTAGATATGAAGATCTTCTGACTCCATATTTTCAGGGGGATATGGGGCGAGGGCCTAGCTCCAAGGCTACGATGTACTCGACTGTCGAGTGTGACTCGGACGGGCCCATGATCGTCGATGAGTCGACCTTCATGCCAAGATATTGGAGAGATAACCTGGAAAGTCCCGTGCTATTTCAATCTACACTAAGCCATATCCTGAAGGCGAAGACATTTCGCGTACTTGAAGTCGGCCCGCATTCCACTCTCAAGGGCCCTATCAGTCAGATTCATGCCACCACAAGCGTGAACACGAGTGCAATACAATACTTGCCAACGCTGGTGAGGCGCCAGAACGCTCACGTGTCTATGAATATATTAGCTGCAAAGCTCTTTATTCATGGTTATAAGCTCAGCTGGGGATCTGTCAATACGATAATGGAACAGAATCGATCGGTATTCCGAAACTTTCCACCTTACCCGTGGGATTACTCAAACGGTCTACGATGGTTTGAACCTCGGTCAAGTATTGAAATGCGCAATCGAGATCATATACGCCACGAGTTACTGGGATCCCAACAGTTGACTGGGAATGGTGTTGACCGGACCTGGCGTAACGTACTTCGGGTTGATGAAATGCCCTGGTTACGTGACCATAACATTGATCATCAAATCATTTTCCCAGCGGCTGGCTACCTTGTCGCCGCAATAGAAGCCGTGTCACAGATCACCAACGTACGAGATTTTCCCGTGGAAGAGGATTACCCGTTCGAGTTTCGGAATGTCTCCTTCAGCACGGCTTTGGTTTTGCCGGATAAGGACGACATGCAGGCTCCTATTGAGCTGCATACCACGATGGCCTTGCGCAGGCTCTCATCTAAAAAGCTATCATCCAACGTATACGACTTCGCAATTTCCTCTTGGATCGCCGGAAATGGCTCCGTTCATTGCGTCGGCAGTATCAAAGTTCTCAACGCGGGGTGGGAGAAAAGGGCACCCCTGCCAATCACCAAGAACGAACACGTTCAAGAATGGACAATGGAAAGATGGCACGAGAGATACGTGACGGAAGGGATGTTTTTCGGACCTCACTTTCGGATGCTGACTGGAGTAAGGTCTGATCGTGACAATTTGCGCCCGTGTGTTGAGTGCACAACGATAGATCATCCGTCCAAACTGGAGGCGTCAGCTACTGCATATCCTGTCCACCCCTTAACAATCGATGCCTGTCTTCAGGCGGCTCAAATAAGCGCAACCTGCGGCAATCCTGATTTGTTTGAAGTCCATGTTCCAGTGTTCATCTCGGAATGCCGGGTGCGGAGAAGGCCGATACGTTCCAGTGGCGACAACAAACAAGGAATTGTGCGCGCGCACTCTCGGCGCACAGGATTTGCAACATTGCGGGCGGACTGTATTCTGGAGGAATCTAGCGGAACGCCACTGATTGAAATCAGAGATGTTCAGCTCCTAAAATACATGGGGAAAGTCAATGATACGCAGACTGAAGCAGATCAGCCTACAATCCGGCATACGACCTTCAAAATCTGCTGGAAGCCGGATATTGGAAGAATGACACCTGGAGACGCTGGGAAGCTGAGGTCACAAGTCGAAAGCGTCATTCAACAACATAATCCAACAAGCTTAGAGGAAGAAATTGCGATAAGCTTTGGCTTCCTGCTTGATCTTGCGGGCCATAAGAACCCTCGGATGAGGGTACTGGAGATCGGAACTAACGACGAGAAGTCAAAAAACGCGTGGTTGAAACTACTTGGCCACGAAACAGCTTTTGCACGCTTACAGTCATGGGATGTCATTGATTCGTCCACGACGGGCGATTCCTTACGTGAAAAGGTCACCGATACTGCCGATAACGTTCTTGTTTCACATGTAGGTCTACTATAAGAGAGCTCGGATTGAACTACGGCTAACAAGGATTTATTTAGCTCGACGATACATTGGACCTCGGAGCGTACACACCTGGTCAGCTCGAATATCTTGTTCGTCAATGCCGGATCGTGATTGCTCGCCATTCTGCAACAGCCGTGGAAATGCTTTCTATGGCAGGTTTCTTAACCATTGTGATTACGGATCAAGTCATCCTGGCGCTAAGAAAATCCGTCCGGGACAATATTGAAGGACAGAGGGTTATTATTTTAGTATGTCTTGAATCAGATCGAGTTTATTTCATAACACAAGGTAGTTCACAAATACTAATAATGGCTTGCACTCACAGACCCAAGAGCCATCTGTTGCTATCCATCAGCTCGCGGCTAAGTTGGAGGAGTTTTTCGTTTCCTTAGGAGCCAGCAAAGTTCAAACATTGCCGATCGACCAAATACAAAAAGAAGACCTCTCTAGGGAAGTAGTATGCATTTCACTATTGGAAGTCGAGAAGCCGTTCCTTGCCGCATTGACTCAGGAAAACTTTGACGCCTTACATGTCCTCACAAACACTGCGAAAAATATCGTCTGGCTCACTGGTGCCAATATCCTGGGGGATCCAAGTCCTGATGTGACGCTAGTCAATGGCTTGTCTCGCTCACTCATGGTTGAGCAACCCTCCCTTCGCTTTGCCGTTTTGGATATCGGGTCTGTTAAGGCTTCTACAGACGCTTTAAACAACCTGTGTGACGTGATAAACAAAGTACTAGTTACTTATGACGGTGATGATCATGAATTTGTCTACTCGAAGGGTATTCTTAACATCAGCCGCTTTGAGCCTAACGTCACCCTCAACTCTCTATTACAGCATCAAACTTTCCAAGGACATTCATTTCAAAAGTTGCCTCTATCAGCTGCACATCCTGCTCGCTTGTCAATCGGAAAGGTCGGTCTGACTGATACGCTGCATTTCCAACAACTGCGTGAGCCATTCACACCTCTGCCCCCTGATCATATCGACGTGCAAATGAAGGCTGTCAGTCTGAACGCCAAAGATATTTATACCATGAGTGGGCATGTCGAAACCAGAAACGGCACAGCCGCATTGGAATTCGGCGGGATCGTTGTAGCTACAGGATCAGCGGTAACCAATGTGAGTGTTGGTGACCGCGTCGTCGTTGTCACCCCAAACAAATTCTCAACGGTTGAACGCGTTCCCTCGTGGACTGCTCACCGACTTTTGCCTGAGGAAGAGTTTGGTATCATGGCATCACTGCCAACGATTTACTGCGCTGCTCTGTATGCAGTACGCGACCGTGCGCAGCTACGCAATGGTGAATCAGTATTGATACATTCCGGTGCAGGCGCATTCGGGATCGCAGCGATAGCAATTGCGCAACGTACTGGCGCTGTCATATATACGACAGCAGGATCGGAAGAAAGACGGAAATACCTTGAAGAAAATCTTAGCCTGCCAGCCAGCCGCATATTTCACTCGCGCGATGACTCGTTCGTTCACGCCTTGACATCGGCTACCAACGGACGTGGAGTTGACGTTGTTATAAATTCACTTACTGGGGACCTGATGCACGATAGCTGGCGGTGCTTGGCCCCTTTCGGCCGGTTTGTGGAAGTTGGGAAGCGTGAGTTAGTTGACGATGGAAGACTGGAGATGAGTGTATTCGCTCGCAGTACGACTTTTACGGCATTTGATTTGAGTGATATGTACTTTCAAGATGGCGAGTACTACAAAAAGGTAGTAACACAGTAAGTCAACTTTGTCGGAGAGCCGCAGCCCACCCCATTTCCGTTATGGCTCAGGGTCGATTGCTAATCACCAGCTGATACAGGCTAATCGAGGACGTATTCGAGCTTTATCGTACCAACCAGATTCAGGCTGTGCCCATTAAGCAATTTGACGTTTCCGAGATCGTACAAGCTTACCGATTCTTCTCATCAAAAAGTAGGATCGGTAAAGTCGTAGTGTCTCTCGAAAACGAAAATAGCATGATCCAGGTATGCTCAACCGTCGGCACTTGAATGCATCATACTGATATTAGTCATGAAAGACGGTAGCACCGCGATATTTCACAGTACTCAATAGCAACAAGGTATATCTACTTGTTGGAGCCCTTGGCGGTCTGGGCCGCAGCCTAGTTAGATGGATGGTCTCAAGAGGGGCAAACAAGTTCGTCTTCCTCCAGAGATCCGGTCTTGAAAAACCAGGCGTCCAGGAGTTTGTCGACTCTTTGACTCAAAGCGGAGTGCATTCGACAGTAGTCAAGGGCGATGTGGCTTCCTTGAGCGATGTCATTGCTAGTGTTGCAGCTTGTAATGACTTCGGATTACCTCTGGGGGGCGTTGTTCAAGCAGCAATGGCTCTACATGAAGACCTATTTAGCTCAATGACCAGAGAAGGGTGGAACACTAGTGTAAGACCGAAATGGGCCGGCACGTGGAATCTCCATACGGCTATTGATGGCCATGATGCCGAACTAGATTTCTTTTTGATGACTTCATCGATGAACGGATCCGTTGGAATACCCACGGAGAGCAACTACTGCGCTGCAAACTCATTTCTTGACACCTTTGCGTTGTGGAGGAGAAGCCAAGGGAAACCAGCTATATCGCTGGCACTTGGAATGATCTCGGAAGTGGGATACCTTCATGAGAACCCCGAGATTGAAGCACGTTTATTGCGCAAGGGAATCCAGCCTCTAGACGAAAAGACTGTGCTCCAGCTGGTCGACCTTGCACTGGGATCATCCGGTAGTGCAACGTTGCCATCACAGGGACTGCCTGCTCATATTTTGACTGGCTTAGAAACGACGAATATCCAGAGATTGCACAGCCAAGGCTTCGAGGCCTCTCATTCGGTTCTGGACGATCCTAGATCCGCCTTACTAGCGAAAGCATTAGAGACGAGTCTAAATTCAGGGCGTTCAAGCCAGACTGGAGGCTCTGCTGTGAAAGGCGATGGCCAAGATATCGCTTGGCTAAAAGGAATGCCCGAAGTCGTTGTGAAAACGCTTCGGACGGAAGCGCACAAAGCATTGACATTGAGGGAGGCAATTCTAAGCGCCATTCGACAACGGTTCTCACACTTGTTGCTGACACCCGCTGATCAAATTGAGCCTACCCGATCATTCGCACAATATGGTATCGACAGTATGATTGCGGCCGAGTTCCGGGCATGGATATGGTCATCATTGAAAGTCGAGGTTCCTTTTCTAGATTTGCTAAGTTCGAGAAAGTCTCTTCATACCCTCGCAGAGTTATTGGAAGAACAATTGACGATGGCAATGTTACCTAACGGGGCGTCTCAAGGCTAACACCAGACATGATGGAGGCGCACTCCAGTCCGTCTTAAAACGGCGTGGGTGCTGAATGAGAACGTTGCGAAGCCTACAGGCGTTTTATCTTTGAACATACGTTGGGCAGCTGTTGGAGGCTAGGGTAGGACATTACCCTTTATTTGATATTGATGTAACAACACAATAGGAAAACAGAAACTTCTGGCAATGGTATGAGGTGAAGTGGAACAGAGTGAGTGGATGAAGTTCCCATAGAAGTAGGGTTTGCCGGGCCCAACCCATGCCAAGGACCCGTGAGCCCATAAAGACCCGCGAGGGCCCGCGATTATAGCCAATGGGTTTTGCCAAGAACCTACGAGTCTATATAGGAATATCAGAAATATAACTATAGCGATAAAATCTAATAAAACCCCCTATCAATATCAAGTATCTAGTATTCAGTATACCGATTTCCGATTCCTCCACACACGTCGGGTAAGCCACCGCCACCTCCAATTCAAGGCTTCTTCGAAGTCTCACTTCGAAAAGCTTCAGGTAGACTATTCAGAGGCACCATCACAGGGCGGGTATAAGACGGCAATCGCGTGATATTTCTCATGGTTTCATTCTTATTACGCCGTAGCTGAAGCAGTTAGTCTCCTGTGGCACGGCGTGGGCGCATCCGTGCTCGCGCTTTTTGATTACTTTGGATTAATTCACTGTTGCTTGAGGCGTGCATGCCTAGCCTAGATACACCAAGCTAGCACTATTTTCAAAAAAGAAAGCAAGGAAAAAAATGAAAGGAGACCCGAACTTCATCGTGCTGAAATACTCAGCCTGGCTAGACGCATCCAAATTCGAAGACAAGATCCTCGGCGCCGTCGTGCGCTACCCTTTCAAGCCGTCCAACGAGTACCTCCCAGACTCCCCTCTGCGGTACAACAAGACCGACCTCGTCGAAGGGGTGTTCACCGATTTTCTCCACGGCGCCACCAGCACCAAGTCCCGCGACGCCGCGGTGGCTCTGGAATCGCTCGTCGGGTTCGAGTGGCGCGGCAGCAAGGAGGAAAGCATCCATCTAACGGGGAAGTTACTACGGTACAAGCGTCTGCAGCAACACCCGCAGTTCTGGGCCCAGCTGAAGACGGACGCGGCCGTCGTCGACGCGTCCCGGGGTGGATCTCCCTGCTCAACACCTGGCCGCCGTGCCTCGTCGTGGGCATCATGACGGCCGAGGACGTCGAGTTGGACTTCACCGCCGCCTCGGAGCGCCGGCGTCAAGGTCTTCTCGAGGCTCCGCTAGCGACCATCGCCCTAGCTGCCGCCGGCGTGCCTGCGGGCCTGCTCGGAGGAGATCTGGCAGGTGTGGGGAACGCGCAGACGGCGGTGGGGTCTGGTCGGAAGGTCGCGACGGTGTTCAGGGCAAGCGCCGCGCGAAGCAACATGATGCGCTCGAGCTGCAGGATCGTCACCACGGCGCTGTTCCGGCGGCGGGAGCTGGCTCTCAAGGAAGAGGGGCCGAAGGTCCACCCGGGGCGCCTTGCGGGCGGTGACGAGGGTTCTGAGAGTGGGGATGCGGGCGAGGAGATTGTGGAGGTGGAAGATCTGGTTCTAGAGAGTTTCACAGAGGAAGAATATGAGGAGATGGGTTGATCGACGAGAAAATGGTGCGAATCGATCTACGCCTTCAAGCACACTACCTATGATCACTCTATCAAATTGGTTGCTAACTACTTAGGAATGATAGCAATTTTAAATGCGTGTTTTTTTTTTGGGGGGGGGGGGGGGGGGTTTGCGTTGCTATTCTATGATATATATAGCCTAACGATCTAACCTAGATATTGCTGCAGGTCGCCTATAATCTTCTCCTCCTTAGTATATTTCAGATATCTGGTCGGGCTCACCCAGTCGTACCCATCTATCCTCACGGCCATCATCCTGAAGATGGTTAAGATCCCCTCCGGGCTCCAGGGCTTGATCACCCACGCACAACCCGGCTTCTTCTTTCGAATATACCCAATCATGAATGCCGCAACGGAGACAGCTACAGGAGCCGCGTACGACGTACCAGACTTGTACTTCATCCGGTTGTCGTTGCTTGGGTTCTTTACCGGCCAAATTGGCCGCACATACTCGCCCACGAAGCTAAAATTGCGGTCCCCCTCGAGTCCCGGGTTCCCGTTGGCCTTGCTCCCTTGCCACGTCGCCGAGTGGGCGCAGACGACCCCGGAATACTTGGCTGGGTAGGTGCGTGAACCCTCGCCACCGTCGTTGGAAGCCGAGGCAAATACCATGATGCCGTTGTGGAGGCACTGGCGGATTTCGTCGCCCATTGTGTCGGGACTTCGAACGCTGTCGAAGCCGAAGGAAAGCGTTATCATGTGGACACCCCACTGCGTTCTTGCGAACTTTAAAGCCTTTGGAAATATTAGCTGTAATTTGTGCAACGCGTTTTCTGTATTTCGGTAAGGGAAGAGGGTATATCTTACCTCTACAATCTTTTCCCGTTGGGTAACACTGGGGGTGTTGGTGATTTTCCCGATATACAGGTCGACATTTTTGGTGAGCCGGAGAATAATAGCGGCTACGTGTGTGCCATGGCCGTCTGTATCCACATCTGTATCGCTGCCGATGAATGTGACTTTTTCCTTTATCCGGTCACGGTCTTCATCGCTAAAATCGGGATGCTGGATATCGATACCGGAGTCCAGGGTGGCGACCTTTATCCGTTCCTCACGGCCCCGGCCGAGAAGGCGGTGCGTGACTAATAATTTCTGGAAATTTGAAAACCACTTGTCCGTGTTTCTCCGTCTAAGAAGCACCATAGTTAGCAAAATGCGTTGGCTATGATCGCCAGGTGCGGTAACACCACGTACCGATCTTCGATCGTATTTTCACCGTCCCTATCGCCTAATAATTCCCCGTCATCCAAGCTGGGGGTCTCTGCCTCAGCTCCGAGCCGGCTTCGACTCGCATAGAGGTTTGTCTGTAGCACGAATGATGCTGGCGATGACCTGGTCGTCGGTTCCAAGGCCGGGGTTTGAGCCGGGCTGAGATCATCAGCGGCACACGAATCTATATGGAATGGCGTGAGATTATTGGGCGGACATTCTGTCGCCTTGAAGGAGATCGGTTCCGGGCTAAACAACTCTGGATCTCTATCGTGGGACCAAGCCTGCCTGAACAGCCGCCCCAGTGGTGCAACGACGTATGTGTAGAGATTATCACGAGCAGGCACTTCTTCGATGCCAAACTTGGCCGTGTCTGGTTTCAGGCAAATCTCAATCATCTCTTTCACGGCCTGATATAAGTTCCGCCTCTCCCACATAGGGGACAGGATGATCCTGCCAGCCGTGAAATGGTCGTCATTCTCCATCGGATTCTCATCGTCGAGCGACTCTTCTAGCTGATGTAGCTCAATACCCTCTCCGAGTTCAATCTCGAGCAGCATGATCCCCAAAGCCAGGATCTTGGGATGGAAATGCGTTGCCGACGGAAATCGCTGCATGAAGTCCTGCTCCGTCGAGCTTTTTCTCTGGGACAAACTGCTCGGGCGCGCAGACGGCGGCGACAGCTCGGTGGCAAAGTAAGGCTTGTGTATCAAGGTTATGACCTCGTGGGGTTCAGACGAGCCGTCAAGGCGCTCGCGCATGAAGTGTATTCTATCCTTGGACCAGTTTGTCGCCATCCAATCCGAGTCATAGAACTGCCATACGGCCTTAGCGAGCAGGTATGAGAGGAGCAATTTAAGCTGGACATCGCCGTGCAGCTTTCGCTTCTCTAGCACCGTCGCCAGCGAGACGCTAGATGCCTTTAGCAGAAACAGTCTCTTCAACTGCTCCATGTTCAACTCGGCTCGCTCGTAGACGAGGCCATCGCTTGCGGCGTTTAGGACCAGTCGGCCGCGTTCTCGGCGCCAAATAAGGCCGCAAAACTCGTCTGGCGAGATCTTCCTAGAGCTCAGCCACTTGATCCTTGGAGATCTAGATTCGTCACTGCGCTCGTGTTAGCAACTCTGTTCGTCTTTAGGAAAGACGCGGGTCGGGAGGGTAGGGTAGGCAGGTAATCACCCACCCTTGGAGAAAAACTCGAATTCGAACCTCCTTCCACATATCGCCCACCGAACCAGGATGCCGATGAAGGAAAAAGAAGTCGAAGGGGACATCGTCTTTTGTTTCTTCTAGTCTCTGGACGCGCGTCAAGGCGACGTTTGTCGTGAAGCTTCCGCCGCAGCGACCGGCCCGGGGCGAGCAGTGGCAAAGCGTGGCGTGTAGTAGGCGAAGACAGGCAGCGTAATTGTCGTACTCTACCAGCCTGGTGCTAGTCGTGACCAAGTCAGAGAGCGGGGGACCGCGGGGGCTCCTCTCGGTCTTCGCAAACGCTTTGAAAGAGCTTTGGAACTTTTCTCGCTCTGCGGGGGCGCGCTCGTGCGTGCTACTGGCAAGCCGTCTGATGTTGGCCTTGGCCGTTTGCTGGATCCCACTGACGAGACGATCTAGAGAAGGATAACTGTCGCGCTTGAAGGGAGGTCTCGGGGGCGGCTTTAACGCGCCCGGCCACTGCAGGGACGACGGTAGACACATGTTAATCAACTGCGGGATGCACTCAAGGACACTAGGCGGGGTCGACTTGCCCTGACGAGGGTTTCTAGGACGGCGAGAAGCCTGAGAAGCCTCTTCTCGGTATCCGAGCCCTTGGGACAGCCAGCGTGGCCGAGCGCTTCCAGGTGCGATTCGACATCCGACAACAAGGGGCCCAGCGTGGTCAGGAACGGCTCGGGCTCTCCTAGCTCTCTCAGCGCTTTGGCTACCGCTTGGGCTATTTTCTTCAGCTCCCGGACTGCCGCCACAGCGAACGACAGAGGGCGAGAGACTGCGGCGTGGGATATTCGCTCCATGACATGAGTCCCTCTCTGCTCATCAAGCTGCGCCTACCTACCTACCGAGGGATCTACCGAGGTACCTTGATCATGCGAGGTGGTGGTCGGCGGCGAACCCAGTGACCATGAGGTCGCGCGGGGAGAGGTGGTAAATGGAGGGCTGCGTCGTGAGGTTAGATTAGGTACTTCGAAAAGCGAATGGCAAGCGAGAAAGCCCCCCGCACCGCCTGCAGTCTCTCTCGGGGCTCTGCAACATCTACAACACCCTGTCCCTCATCCCACACCTTGTCTTTGCCGACGATGAGCAGCAGCGACACCACCGCCCTGATCTCCTACAAACATTCAAGGACTCGGACAGCCGGCGGGTAGGCCACTAACAACACTTGACGTTGGCCGAAGCGCCGTCGTCCCGGTCACCTACCGCCCGGCTCTATCCGTCCATCGCATGTTGTGCGCGTCGCGTCGGCGGCGCAAAGAATGGATCCTGGGGATGCTATTTATCGCGCCGCCGGAGCCTGCAGCGAGCGCTTTGATGCTTGTATCGCCAGTCCTGCATTGAGAGAACATGTCATCTTCATCCGCTCTGCGCAGGGGGATTACAACCTGTGGTGTGCGGCAATCAAAGCCACAAGCAGGGGCAAAGCGTCACTCGACTATCGGCTGAGAAACCACCAAGATGTGCGCGACGTGGTGTGTGGGCTACTAGCCGGGTTAGCAACAGCATTAGGACGATGGGCACGACGAGCCGCGGGTAAGTTCAGGCAATATAGGCTCTACGCAGCAGCCAAGGTCCCTTACATAGTCGAATCACCGCTGATTGCTTTCCTTGTTAGCCATACTCGGACACGCAGAGCTACCCGTGAATGCGATGGAAGAGGTGCCAGACTCTCCGTTGAGTACAGATAGTCCTGCGTCCTGGGATGCTATCTCAGACGAGCAGAGCAATTCAGACTCGTCTCAAGCTCAGCATACACCTAGCATGGATCCTGTCATGGCAGAATGCATGTCCTACGTCAGAACCACCCTTGACCAGCTTGCGAGGGCATCGCTTGCCATACGAAAAGCGGGAAATAAATATCGGTTCGAGAAAGCCGATGCGGAATTGGACGAGGATACTTTTGAAGAGTTTCGCAGCCACCTTGCTAGCATTATTCTTAGGGCTTTCCCAGATCCCGAAGCTCAGGGCCTCTCAGCCGAACAGAAGATGAAGCGGGTTTCGGACTACGGAGCACTAACGCCAGTCCAGAAGCGACTCGTCCACACCAATATCCTAAGAAAACACCGCATCGAGTTCGTTACGAAGTCCCGCAAGAAGGGGCAACGCCCGGTCCGTGGGGATGTCGGACTGGCCAAAGATCCGGGTCGATTGGGCGAAACTCGCCCTTTGACAACCCCTTCCATTGCCGGGAGTCAAAACTCTAGCCGGCTACAAGGTTCGGCCTCCTGCCGGCCACCAGCATCCGACGTTTCCAAAGCTGCTCCAACCCCATCCGTAGTGCTCACAGCGGCTCCGACCGCTACCGATGTCGGTTCCCGCCTGGATATGAAGCGTTTTCCGTCCACGCAGACTCCCTCGAAGGTAACGAACTTGACAAGAGTAGGATCAGCCCAGGCCTATCCTAACTGCCCAAAGCTGGGTGCGGATGGTTTGTTGATATGCCCATACTGCAACGACGTGCTCCCTTCCTCCTATTCGAAAATAGAACAAAGCTGGAAGTAGGTGTACCTCTAAACAGGCGCGGCCTATGGCAGCGCTCAAGCTGACCCGTGACACAGAGCACATATAATTCAGGACCTCATGCCGTACTCATGCTTTATCAGCGAGTGCGAAACGCCTTACGAGTTGTACCTAACGACCGAAAACCTACTTGCTCATGTGATGGACAAGCATTCGTCTGTGTGCTGGACATGTAACTTCTGTAGCTCCGGTGATCAGGCCACCGGAAGTTCTCTCACCCACACACGGCATGATTTCTGGAGTGCTGAGGCCTGGGAAGACCACGTCAGGAAAGTCCACTCCGACCGAATCAAGGCGGCGCAGCTGCCGGTGCTTGTGGAACTAAGTAAACGGTCCGTAATAGGGCCACTGACTTGTCCGCTGTGCGACTTTTCGACAGACGCCATAGACTCCAAGATTGACGATCATATCCTACAACATTTACATGAATTTTCTCTTAGGGCTCTACCCGACAGTTCTGACCCTGTCGCTGATGAGGGAAGCAAGGCATCGCAGGTGTCCGGTTCGCTCTCGCACGTGAAGTATGTAAACTACGAGGATCAGCACCCTCTTGAGTATCCTATCACGAAGCGAACCCAGTGGTCTGCCGATTTGGAGAGGCTGTGGGCGCTTTATCCCCTTTCATCCCTCCAGTTATTAATGAACCATGTCATCGGTGGCCCAGCTTTTGACTCTGCTGACTCTGCGACGGTCGAATTTTGGGGCTTTCATCTCCTCAAAGTGAGCAACATTCTTGAAATCATTAACGCGACCACGGAGGGTGTGGAGAGCATGGACATCACTGAGGAGATGATCAGGAATATTATCGACCAAATCTCTATCAGCATCCTCGATTCCTTAGATTGGTTTAGGGAGTCTAGTCCATTTAATCATGGCAAAGGTACGATAGTTCAGTCACCTAGTTCACCTCAGCCCGCTTGGCTAACCTTCGCCATTCTTTCCCTTTTCTTCAAGACAGTCTCTTTAGCCTTAATCTGCCCCCACCGCAACCCGACATGCTGTTTACCAGACACGAGAGAATTCAAGATGAAGTAGAATTCCACCTATTTCAACAACGCTCTATTCTCTATCTAGACTCCAGCAGCCAGCCAAAACACCAGCCCCGCGTAGTCCTCACAGGCGATTCCAGTGTCGGTAAGACGGCAATTGCGGCGAGAGTAGCCCACCAAATTAATGAGGAAAGGCCTGGCTGCTCTGTCTTCTGGATAGATGCGAGTGACATTCGCAGCGTTTCAAGTGCCTATTTTGGAATATGGGTAGTGGCCGAGAGACCAGGCAACGTCGCGTCTGTGGAGACATCTTTGGTATATTACCTTAATTGGGTGTTTGGCGGCGAGTGGCTCATAATTTTGAATGATATCAACGGCCAAACCTTACACTATATGCAGCTCGAGGGTTGGCTCCCGAGCGGTCTTGGGGGCAGACTCCTCCTCACAACTAAAGATGTATCCTGCCTGGGCCTGCTAGGCCAGGCTACGGAAGTTCGAGTTCCGCCTGAGGAGGAAGAGCTGCCGTTTCCTGTCATACCTGCTCTGCCACCTTCTAGACCCGAAGACTTTGACGTTGCAATAATATGCTTGTCACCGCAAGCGTACAACGCGATCCACTCGCTGTTTACTCAGCTCTGGGAAGGAGATCCACGAGATTACGGCAAAGCTAATGACAAGCCCCCTCAGCCTTCGGAAAACTTGCTCAGGTATTGCGCCGGCCACATTTATGGTTGCAATGCTGTCCTAGCTCTAGGCCTCAAAGGGGGAGTTATCGCCGCTGATATTGCCGCTGACATCCACTCCAGCTTCAAGAGGATACAATTGACGCTCGTTGTGGGTACCTGCAGCGGCTTGCCTTGGGCTGACAACGAGAGCACAAAGGGAATATTTCGAGGTGACATAGTGATCAGCAATGGAATCGTTCAATACCCCTTGTCAAACCCAATGACCCCGGGCGATTTCAAGAAGGACATTATTCCACCCAACGAACATGTTCGCCCCTTGTTGGATATAATGGAGAGCAGCGAGGGCCTGGAGCGAGTACGGAAAAATACTGCGTACTTCCTCAAACAACTTCAAGCCACGGATTCTGCAGATATTTACTTTTACGCCTACCCCGGGGTAGTAGAGGACAGGCTCTTCAGGTTGAGCTATCCTCATAAGCACCATGGTTCTATAGACTGCTTATGCCATGATGATGTGTGGAGGATCTGCCCTGAGGCTCTTAATTCGAGTTGTGATGCTCTAGGATGCGACAACCAGTACTTGATTGACCGAGAAAGGCCCCAGAGGGGGAAACAACCTGGACCTCATAATATCGACAGGGCACAGGAACCTTCTTTGTACTGTGGGCGCGTCGCATACTTTAGCGGGGCGGCCAGTTCGCCAGATGAACGAGATGTTGTCTTATCCACTGACAGCTCCATTCTCGCGCTGATAACGGCCGCACCAGAAGCCTTTGAGAGACTGCCATACATTTATATCCAGGGGGTGCGCGATTACGCCGACTTCCATAACTGGGCGATGTGGTCAAATTTCGCAGCCGCCACCGCGGCCTCGGCAGCAAAGGCAATCCTGGGGGAATACAGTCGTTTGTCTCCTTGGATGGTCCCGTTCAGCAAAGAAGCCCACTTCATCGGGCACGAAGAAGTATTAATGCGCATTCTTTCCAAGATACCTCCCGGCATAAGCGAAGACGGTTGCCAACGAACCGCCATCGTAGGACCTGAAGGAATTGGCAAAACCCAAGTCGTACTTGAAGCTGTCCATCTATTCCGCCGCCAGCATCCGGACTGCTCTGTCTTCTGGATCTCGGGCCGCTCGGCTGACGACCTTAATGATGGCTTCCGCAGAATAGGCCGACGGCTTAGAGTATCTAAAGTCTCTGAAGATGACCTGGGACCAGGTGAAGATATGATTTCGCGCGTTAAAATGGAACTCGATCGCTCCAGTGCCGGCAACTGGCTTTTGATTATAGATGATGTTAATGATGACACTCCAAACGTTCTGACTGACTGGGTTCCCTCCAGTCCCAACGGATCCGTTATACTCATCTCCCGCCATTATGTCTTTGGCGTTCCCAAGAGAGACGTCATACATGTACCCCATAAACGGAGAAGAAGCAACTGAGATGCTTCGTAGATACGTACACGAAACTCAACTGGGCAGTAAGTCTAGCATGATTGACTTACTTGAAAAGCTGCAGTGCTCGCCTCCTGCGATTATTCAGGCCGGTGCTGTCATATCCGCCTCGGGAACGTCAGCAATCCAAAACCTCCAGCATGCCCTGGCGAACTCCAAGAATGCGACCGCGCAACCAAGAAAGGGTGAAGAACAGCGAGAGACCGAGCGGGAGGACCAGGCGGATCAACAGACGATTAAACTGCAGCTGGTCCCCCCAGGCGAAACGCATGCTTCCTGCCGTTTTGGGGGCTGCACGTTCACATGCAGTTCGGAAGATGCCATGCATGAACATACAGCTTCATTACATGCGGAGCAGCACTTCGTTGTCAGCATATCCCGTCCATTCAAATGCTCCTGCGGACAGGAGAGTTTACCAAGCTCTACATCTTAGAGCGCCACGTTCGAGTTTGCGGCGGGGAGAAGCACTCTGAGTCCGGCCATCTATGCCATGAGTGCCCTGCCTATCAAGGCAAAAATGCATTCATCCGGAAAGATCATCTTATACAGCACTATAGGTACTTCCACAAGTACACCGATTATCAACTCAGGGACCTATTCCCGCTTTCTGACGAGGTAGAACTCGAAGCGAAGGAGGGTGTATGGGGCTACCTGGTCCCAACCCATGAAGACCGTCGCAGAGACCCTGTTATTATCCTACGAAAATACGCAGCAGAAACAGGGGCTAGTGTAGTGGAAGCCAACCCAAGTAACAAGAGCAGACAAACTAACCAAAAACCCGAAGAGAGAAGGCCCGAAACGGCCCTGTCGAAACCGAATCCTTCTGGCCGGTTTCTAATCGGCCGTCATCCTGAGTGCGGTAAAACACCCTATGGGATGCGTGCTTGTGTGCAGTAGCTGACCATCGCGAAGACCTTGTTGTTGACAGTCTGCTTGTATCAAATCGTCATTGCCTCCTCTTCTCCCAGAACCGGGGTGAAGAGGTGGTCACCTTCATCGAAGATCTTTCTAGCAATGGCACTTTTATTAATGAGGCAATAATAGGTCAAAACTATCAGAGGGAGTTGAAAGACTACGATGAAGTCGCGATTGTAGATAGGGAGCACTTTGTCTTCAGGTGTCCCGTAGCGCGGCCTGCAGGAAACGCATTCCTTCAACGCTACACGATTTTAGAAAAGATAGGGAAGGGCCACTTTGCCGAAGTAATTCTCTGTGTCGAGAAGTCCACCGGCAAGCGATACGCGGTCAAGGTCTTTACAAAAATTTCCGTATTTTCTAGGTCTCAAACTGAAGGGCTACAGCAAGAGATTGCTATTTTGCTGGGCGTTTCTCACCCGAACATCATCGGCTTGGAGGACACTTTTAACGAGGAAAATGCTGTTTATCTGGTTTTAGAGCTGGCGCCCGAGAATGAGTCGTTTAACTTGATCATTACAAAGCAAACGCTGACAGAGCCCGAAACACGCAAGATATTCTTGCAGCTTTTCCAGTGCGTCAAGTATTTGGTAAGCGGCATCATGCCCGATTGTATCGGAGTGCGATAACTAGCCACGCGAATGCAGCATGACCGCAACATCATCCACCAAGACATCAAACCAGAGAATATTATGCTGTTCGATCAAGACTGGAACCTCAAACTTGCTGACTTCGGCCTCGCCAAGATTGTAGGCGAAGAAAACTTTACCAGAACCCTCTACGGCACGCCGAGTTATGTCGCGCCCGAGATGCTGAGCGGGGACGGGCATCGAAAGTATACTAAAGCCGTCGACGTCTGGTCCCTTGGGGTAGTCCTTTACGTTTGCTTACGTGGGTTTCCGCCCTTCTCGGACGAGTTTTATAGCCGGGAATTTTCCTACACGCTCAGCCAGCAGATCCAAGGGGGCCGCTTTGATTACCCCTCTCCGTACTAGGACTCGGTGGGAGATCCAGCTCGTAAGTTGCTTGGGCATCCCCTTGTCAGATATACCTACTATGCGGCTAACACAATTGACGCAGTTGATTTGATTGACTCGATGCTCGTAGTGGACCCCGACAAGCGGTTCACCGTCGACCAATGCCTAGCCCACCCGTGGATGATGGATAGCCTTTTCAACGTCCTTCCCACCCCGAGTAGACGAGGCAGTCGTGCGGAAGGCCATGAGGTGCCTCGCTGGGGCGTAGTGCGGGAACGGACGCTGCTTAGCTCCATTAACGATGTCAACCGCAACGAAGTCTTTCGCGGTTTTGACCAAACAAGCCCGCTCGACAAGGGAAAAGGTGCCGAGGTACCCAGGTCCGGCATCATCGTGGCAGAGCCTGAGGAGTTGCAGGATTCAGAATAGCTTGCACATACTATCGGAATGCCCTCGTTTCAAACGAATGTAATGAGTGGAACGAGGGTTCTCCTTGGCCGCCTTAAAAAAAAAGAGGCTCTCAGAATTCCCCTACACCAAATTTTATCGCCTGATTAGAAAATACTTCCTCCTACTACGTTTAGCGTGTCCCCCGATGTCTTGGTAGCGGCAAGGCCATGACCGCCATACGGACCATATGCCACAGAGGCTATAAGGGTTGCAAAGGCTTACGGGGCCAAGGTTGGGATTCGTTTGTAAAGAAACTGCGAAGGGGACTGCAAAGAGGACTGCGAAGGCTGGGAAGAGAGACGTTGAAAAAAAGGCTAACCTAAGGGATACAATTGCTGCAAAGCACTTGCAATTGCGGGCTTCTGGGCCTAGTGGGTAGGTTAGTCTTCGTTGCGTTTATAGGGGGTCTGTAAAGGGGTCTGCAAGGCTGTGCAGGAGGGTTGAAAACAAGGGCTTTTTTGCCTGGATTAAAGGGTCTCAAGTCAAGGAGTGGTACCTTCTACTATTTTTTTGGTGAGAAATACCATTTTTGTGCCATAGTCCTCTAACTAACCATCTGTATATATCGGATTGGTAGCATTTGTTCGTAATTCTTTTGCCTGTTGAAGCTGTCACTAATGTCAAGTTAGGGTGTGTGTATCTGGGTGTTGTCTACGAAATCTTCCTGCTTCTGAATACTAAGCGGTTCTTGCATATAAAGGATCTAATTGAGTTGAATCGTGTATGGAGTTTTTCGAACTTATAATTACATTATCATTCGGCATGAACAGCCGACAACAGCCAATTGTCTACTATTGCCACACAGCCCTATTGCGTCACGATCGCTACGATCATGTTAGCCACCGAAGTTGAATGGGTTTTCATTTTTGTCCCGTCGTATAGTCGGAACTATTTCTATTGGATTGGTTACGTGCTCTTGTGGCTTTATATCCTGTTTTATCCTGGTTTAAATCATTCATTTTCTACAATGCAGCTTGTTAACCTCGCGATAAACTTTAGAACCCGCTACTTCCGGGGAAAATGCGTCAAGACGACCTTCACGGGAGCTCTCATTTCAGCCGTCAATCTCGTGGTGGATATTATTCTTTTCATTCTCTCTTAGAGAGTTATTTGGGGCCTGTAGACGTCCTTCAGGAAGAGGTTGAATGTTTCCCTAATCTGTATTGTGAATAGTACTATGGCCTACTCAGTGCCCGTTTACTACGGCCGTTAACGATTCACTATGGCGATCATATCCGCGAGCTTCAGAGTCTCAGCCGCGGTACCATGTAATGCGTCCAATGACACGATAATACTCATTTGCAGCGTTGGTTTTGTGGTCCTTCTCGGAGGTGTTATGTGGGATTACCATCTTCTGTCCGCCTTCAATCCCCAAGGCTCTAGGCAGCCTAGACATGAACGAGCTCATCGCGTCGATCGAGCCTTGAGCTGGGGCATCGCGGGATGTCTTGCACAACACACGCTCTGGAAGCATGGCGAAAGCGTCCTGGAGTGGTATCACGCCCAAGCTATCTGACTCAGTTATGCGTGATCAGGTTGACGCCCGAGGTGAAGGGAAATGTAGCTACACACAGGTGGAGGACACAACCTCCAATAGCGCTGAGCGAGGAATCATTCGCACCACGCAATTTAGCGCAAGTGAGACCCATGACAACAGTGACAGCAACAGGCAAGGCCGGCTTTGCGCCAGCATCCGTGGATCCAAGACCATTAATATATAGTCTGGAGATCCAAACGGCTGCAAGTGTTGGGAGATGGGGAATGCCGCAGTTCACTATTCTGTAGTACTTTCAAATTGGCGAGTAGTTATTGAATAAGGAGGGAAGTGGTCAGAAGAAGTACATGTGTATGTTATTCAGCGCTGCGGGTTACAGTGCCTTGCCAAATTCACTTGAAGCTCAACATTAACCGAATTCGCGCGTTACAAACCCCCTTTTGTATGTTACCATTCAAGGTGAGTACCTAGCTGTATGAGAACAAAGGTGTTTGCTATTAGCCACTGGGCCGATGAAATCTGAGTAGGCTGAGGGACACGTGTCATGGTTTTCGCAATTTTCTGAAAGAGTTGCATATCACCACAACATTACACATGAGTTGTTGAACATTCGTCGCTTTAGGGAGGAAGTAGTAAGATTGAGCCTGACATTAAGCCTCAACAAAGCCTTGGAATCTAGCACGCTTAGGCGAACGCCATAATGCATGCCGAACCGGCTAGATTGCCTCTAACGCCTCTCTTAAAAACTTTTTCGCACCCTCTCTCACAGAACTCACAATATCTCCCGCCGGCTCAACCTCATTAACCAAAGCGGCACCAGCGCCAGCCCAAACCGCCGCGCGATCGGAATAACCCCGATCCTCGCGGGCAGCGGCCTCTGCATACTTCTGATGGATAGTATCAGCGTCTACGCCTTGCGTCCACTCGACATAGCTTTGCGAAGCAATCGCGCGACCATCATATAAGGGCGGCCAAATCGTGGGACCACGAAGTAAATCATATATGGGCGCACGGGCGGTACCCAGAGCGCCGTCAGAAATACCCAACACAGCAGCGCGGTAAGCGGGGTGGACGTTAGTCTCATGGGCGGCCAGGAATCTAGTTCCCATCACCACCCCCGCTGCACCAAGCGCGAGGGCAGCTGCCGCGCCATGACCTTCGACGATGCCGCCGGCGCAACAAGGGTTATATCTGATTTGACGCCGGTTTCCTTACCAAGGCGGGCGGCCGTCTCAGGTAGAAGCGAAACAACGCTCGCGCCCCGCGCGAAGCCATGCCCGCCGGCGTCACTGCCCTGCATAACAAGGACGTCGGGCGCAGCGGTGCGCGCGACTTCTACCGCGGCAGAGGCCGAGCCCACCTGGATCCAGATGCGGGTGCGCGGGAGCGCGGTGCGCAAGGCCGTGGTCCAGGAGGCGTAATCTGCTAGTGTCGGCGCAGCGAAGAGCCAGATGAGTGCTGGTGGGCGGGACTGAAGGACAGGCAAGACCGCGTCCGGCGTCGTCAGGAAGAGGAGCAGGCCGACACCGACCGGCAGAAGGCCAGAACCCTCGTAGAAGCCGGAAGCGCGGGAGGACGGGGAGGAGCTGAGGGTGTCCGCGACGGCTCGTAGTTCCGTCCCCATCTTCGTGATTTCGTCTGTGAAGCCGATTGTGCCAATCCCGCCCGCTTGCGTTACGGCCGTCGCCAGCGCGCGCCCGCGGACCCGGCCATTGGCGCATTGATTACCACGGGCGCCGTGGTCCAGGGATAATCTGTGAGAAGTTTTGACGGCATTGTGTGATTCTTGTCGTGAAGTCGAATCAAGTCCTTGTATTCGTTCTGCGCCCGTCAATCTCCTGGTTGCTGCTTACCAATCTTGCCGTAGGCCGAATGTGTCAAGAGTTTAGCGCACGGTACTTACAACGAATGAGAAAAACCGTGAGGAGAATCTAAAGGACGGGTGAGAATCCAAGTGCTGTTGCTACACGTTACGCATTCTTGGGGCCTTTTATCATGTAGGTGGAGAAGCCCTGTCAATCGCGGAGCAACTTATCACGGAAACCCCAGGACCGCGTCGTTGGTTAGATCATGCGGTGTTGCGGGGTGATTCCAACATAGTTTCCGGTCCTCGCGGATCATTCATTTGTATAATGTATTTATGACCGTAACTCCTCAAACCCGCAACAATCAACCTCGTAGTCCAAAGGCTCTACATCTAACTACTTCTTCTTTTGTCCACCTAGCTTTGTTTACAGTCAATAACTGGAGGTAGAGCCAAATCCTAACGCATCTCGCTCAGTGGCTTGACATTAACCTTCCTATGGTGATATGGGAGCCCCGGAGGTGCATTGTGCCGCCCATCCGAGGCACTTCTCCTTGGAGGATCTGATTGAAGTAGGTACTTTATGCAACACAATGCTGATGACGGCCTGTGGCTCATCTAGGATCTTGCGCTACGACGACTTACAGTGGCTGTTAAGTATTCAATTGTCCTTTAGTAGATAGATGAGTATAGCGCGTGTACTGTACCTGTACTCGACGCGCCCTGATTGGAGGATATGTCCGCAATGCAGTATGATTAGGAGGTACTGTTGCCATGTAATTCTATGAAGATGTCAAGCTTCCTAGATATATCTTTGTGGATGGTCCGTAGTTTGTTTTCTTTTTTCTTCCTCATACATTTGCCTTTTTCTTTCTATTCAACCTGCGGTCGCCATCAAAATGCTCCGTTTCGCACGCGCCTCGTCGGCGAGATATATACGCACCTTGAGCAGCCGTTCACAATCGATGCATATGCACTTGTTTCCAAGTGTATTGTAGCGAAAGCAAATCCACAAAGCCTCCCAAGTCAGTTCAGGAGGCAGATTGCTCCCTGAAGTGGGTGCCAACAAGGTGTGCTTGGTGGGACCGAAGCACATAAATCCAAAGCATTACAGTGTCTTACACTCTCACAAACCCGGAAATCAAACTTTGGCGCCTGAACTTGCTGATGGCATCGCGCGGTACATATTGAAGCGGGACTTTGGTTACGACGGATACCGCCATGAACAGGTTTGCTATCATGGGCCCTTTTTGAAGCATAACTACTTACTGATCTCCTTGTGTCCAGGCTGCGGCTATCAGGGCCATTATCCAAGGAGAAAATACGCTTGTGGTATTCCCTACCGGCGCCGGCAAGTCGTTATGCTATCAGGTATGGCATTTTCTAATTCACTCATACTGATTCAGATCTGACGACCAACTAGATACCTGCTATTGCCCTTGAAGAGCTTTATCGGGCGGGAGCGACCGAGGAGCAGCTGGAGTCGGCAACGATGGGCTCAGGAATCACTATCGTCATCTCCCCATTGATTGCGCTGATGAAGGACCAAGTTGATGCCTTGCGGCGTCGCGGCATCCCCGCCGATTGCCTGGATTCGACTAAGACTAACGACGAACAAAGACATATCAACGCTCAAATTCAGCAAGGGCGCCTGAGACTCCTGTATTGTACGCCTGAAAGGCTCAATCAAGAAGGCTTTTTCGAAGATATGAAGCATGTTCCCGGCGGTGTTCGTCTCGTTGCTGTTGACGAAGCCCATTGCATTTCAGAATGGGGACATTCTTTCCGACCAGACTACCTCAAAATCGCTCGTTTTGTCAAAGAGGTCAAAGCAGAGCGTGTGGTTTGCCTTACGGCCACGGCTACACCTCGTGTTGCGGAGGATGTTTGCAAGATCTTCGATATCAAAGAATCCAATGTGTTTACTACTTCGCCGTATAGGCCAAATTTGGAGTTGCAAGTGGAAGTGATCAACGCAGGCAAAGAAAAATTCGAGCGATTGCTCAGATTCGTCGAGACCCATGATGGACCTACCCTGGTCTATGTCACAGCCCGAGAACAAGCTGAGTATTTAGCAACCCGTCTATCAAGTCGAGGCTAAGCAAAACCCCGGGGTCACGACCACCCCCCCTCACGACCACTTAAATCCTCCGAAAACACCCCACCTTTTTTAAAACCCTAATTACTAATTAAATAAAATAGCTAAAAATAGCTACTAAGCTGTATTAGGCTTAGTTTAATATAAATAACTTATATAATATATAAAGAAATTAATATTCTAATTATATATATTTATTTTTATTTTT
>NPFG01000372.1:0-39517 GCA_002288965.1 Xylaria sp. MSU_SB201401
TTTCTTAGCCCAAATAGGAGCAGCAAATGCAAGTGAGATATACTACTCCGATTGGCTAAGAACCCTGTTGCTGTTCGATCCGTCGTTAAAGGGATACGTGTACAAGGTACATATAATAGTGGGGTATCAATGGCCCGTGCGTTCCTTAGGACCCTACCTAAGTCGGTACCTCTTACCTAGCCCGGGCGAAGAAAGGGGAGGGGCCGAGGGAAGGAAGAGAAACCCCAGTATCGCGCTCTTCCTTTACTGAGTACCTACAGCCTCGCATTATACCACCCCTAGCCTTGCCCCTCCCACCAATCAATCTGTACATACTACCTACCTAGGTACCTCTACCCCTACCACGACATGCCGCCCCAGCTCTAAATATAAATGTAGCATCGTGATTCCCGACATTCTGCCGTGCTTTTTCCACCGATTCGAATAATACAATTGACGGTTCCAGGCTCCAGGAACGGTCACGACCCAAGGTAAGATGGCGGTCTCTCCGCTCATCGTACCTCCCACGAGCGCCCTACAGAATGGCCGGGCTGTGTCTTCGCCTCTGAAGAACGTGTCTTCAGCTCAAGCCTCGTCCAATGGAACCCCACTGGCTACTCAGGTCGTGCCCAATGCCACCGCGGCTGCGCAGTCGACCTCTCTAGATCTTGCTGAGCAATTGAACGAGGATGAGAAGCGCAAATATGCAAAAGGTTCGGTACCGCTGCCGCACAACGCGAACGTCCTCCTAGCCTCTTGTTGCGGCTGACACTTTCCCTGCGTAGGAAAGAAGCTCGGTGAGGGTACATACGCGAATGTCTATCTCGGCTTCCTGCGAAGCGACCCCAACCAGCTCGTAGCTATCAAGAAGATTAAGATCCAGAAGGAGTACACCGAAGGCATGGCACCCGATGCTGTTCGTGAGATAAAGCACCTTCAGGAGCTGTCCCATCCGAACATCATAACATTGCATTCAGTCTTCTCCTCAAAGGACCAGAACCTCAATCTTGTCCTCGAGTACCTCCCGCTCGGTGATCTAGAGATGCTCATCCGTGATACCGAGAACATACGATATGGCGCCGCCGACATCAAGGCCTGGATGGGCATGCTGACACGCGCCATCTGGTTCTGCCACGAGAACTTTGTTCTCCACCGAGATATCAAACCCAACAACTTGCTGATCGCGGCGGATGGAGAAGTCAAACTTGCTGATTTTGGTCTCGCAAGAAGCTTCTCCGATCCGTATAGGCCAATGACATCGAATGTGATTACGCGGTGGTACCGACCGCCAGAACTTCTTTTCGGTGCTCAGCATTACTCCGGTGCCGTCGATATCTGGTCTGTAGGTCTGGTTCTTGCCGAACTCGTCATCCGGACCCCCTATATCGCGGGCAACAGTGAGCTTCACCAGATCCAACTTATATGCCAGGCCGTGGGAACCCCCACGGAAGAAAACTGGCCCGGCGTTACGAAACTACGTGAATACACGGTCGATAAAGAAGTCATACCACTAAGAGGGCGAGACCATTACATGTCCTTGTTCGGTACACTAGGTGTCGATGGGGTTGATCTCCTAATGAAGACGCTCAGCCTGGACCCCAAAAAGCGAATCACAGCACGAGACATGCTGAAGCACGACTGGTGGCACAAAGATCCGCGACCAACACGCAAACAGGATCTCCCTAAGAAGTCATCGGGTGGCCAAGCCAAGCTCGGCGACGATCTCAAGAAGCGACCGGGTGTTGTAGACAATGATAGGGGCAGCAAGGTCGCACGAAAGCTAGACTTTGGGGCTGCTAAGTAGGAAATGCATCGGCTCATGGTATATAAAAAGCATTTGGTACGGCGCTAGCGGAGTTCAAGGTCAAAGGGAACGTTCAAGGTAACCTAGAGGATCTATGCTATTCTTCATAGTCTACATCTGTTCTAAAATCGAGATTTTCCTTTATAGAAAAAGAATCTACAGAGTCTGCAATATGGTACATCTTTGTACATGTGAGCATGGTCGCGACGGTTTTGCTTTTTCCTTTAGATCTATAGTTCGCCTCTCTCGCGGGCCTCTCTACGCTCGGCAATACGCCTCTTGTACCGGACCTCTGTCCGTCTGCGCTCACCGCCGTCGATCTTGTGACCCAGACGGTCCTCCCACATGCCCTCCGTGACAGTAATCCGAGCGCCCTCGTTACCCTTCAAAGGCAGCGCATACGGGCCCACGATATCCTTCGCGCCCCGCACGTGATACCCCTGGACGCGCGACAGCTCGGCGGGATCGCACTCTTTCACGCTGCGGCCCGCAGGGACGTTGACCACAAACTTGCGCGGCGTCTGCGTCGGGTCGGCGGCATCGGGAGAAGCCTCCAGAATACGCAGGTCCGCGACACCGCCCTCGACGTGCTGCAGATCGCCGCCGGCGCCGTACTGCCCGTGGCGGAACCGCTGGCGCCACCGCAGGAGGTACTTGCGCGCGCGGGGCGGCTCGACGCCGAGCTCGCGCAGCTGCTCCGACGTTAGGCTGAAGAGGGTCTCCCAGTCGGGGATCTTGGAGGCGTGCTGCTTCAGGTCCCGCCCGATCACGGTCAGGAAGGTCGGGACGTCCGGGACGAAGGGCGTTGGGGGGGGAATCTGTGGGGGTTTGACGGCGGAGGGAGGTAGAGATGAAGTTGAGGCGGCACGCCGTATCGTTGTGGGTAGAGTCTGCTGGATGGTGAGGGGGGGGTTGTGGGGAGGATGGTGCGCAGGTGCTGCGGGCGGAAGAGCGGCTGGCGAGGAAACCAATGTCAGTACATCATGTACAGCGCTACTGAAGTGACGGCTGGAAGGGAGTGACTGACCTTTATGCTTGCCATGATGTAGGCTTGATATCGAATGCAGATGTTATATCCTTGGTCCAATTGGGACCGTCTTCATTATGGGTATACTGTAGACCGACTCTGAGAGATGTGACAGCGCTTATGTCGAGGTCGAGTCGGCCTGTGTCGCGAGTGCTACTGATGATGCACTCCAAAAAGTTGACTCGAGATAGCTGCAATGATGATCGGTGAAGGAATTTCATAAACTCCGATGGTTCACTGCACTGAGCCTGGCTACCTTAGGCCTACTAGCCAACCGGGTAGCCTGTAGGTACGAGGTGCGGGGGCGCTGCAGGGACAGGCAACCACACGCCATATCTCCCCTCTACTTATAGGCAATCATAGGCAGCTGCCATAGGCATTAATAATTACTTACCTACTAGGCTAGGTACCTAGGTAAATCCCTACCTAAGGAAACGCATGTATTTGAGACCATAACCTACATAGAAACGCGCGGCCGGGAAGCTGATATGCATGTTGTACATTGGCTTGTCTTTCCGTTGACATCTGCCCCTCGCATCGACAAAACATCCCATCCCCCTGCCCCTCCATCAACTTCCTGCGTGCTTACACAATTAGTTCATTGTATCGAATCTCACTCTCTTTTTCCCCCCTTCCCTTTTCTCATATGAGACCAGGTTGCCCGTAGAGTACCCGTGTCTCAACTTAACTGGATGACCGTCTTCTGTAATATCATCTGGCCAGGTCTGAACGTACCTCAAGTTCACCATCTCCACAATGCCTGCGGGACGGATAAAGGAACCAATAACTATACAATCCGGCGGTCCGTACCATGCCCACCCTCTCCCGAGATATGACCTCTGCAATACGCTAATTCCTCAAAAGATCCTTTCCCAGACGACCTACTCGCCGCCCTACGTGTCCTAGCACTAGACACGCAAAATGGCAGAGACGCTACTGACGAGCCATCCCCAAAACGACGACGGGTCGAGCAAGTCGAGTCTATCCCAGTATTGCGTGAACAATTTACTATATCTCGACCAACTAAAAGTCCCCAACCCATCCTTGATCAGATCATATGCAATGATGCTGGTCGCTATTTCACATTCTGCTTGCATAAGCAAGATCTTCTCATACGGGCTAAATCAACTGCTCCATTGGATGCTTTCGCGTGTCATATACTCCTCAATCAGAACCTCACAGATGAAGCTCTGGCAGCGTTGCAAGTATTGCATCTCAGTCGAGAGGATAAAACTCAAGAGGGCGCGTTGACCGTGCTGACCTCTCTTGCTCTTAATGAAAGCGATGGCATGCACCACATACACTTCACTTTGACGGTCAACTTCAACGAGGCAACATATGCGCTCCGTAACGCTAGGCAGAGGGGGATAAGCCAACATGTTATAGACGTACTTAGGATACATGGCCCAAATCAATCTCTTGCTGATCCAAACACCGCAATCTCACCCAGCTCGTTTTACCAAGCTGCTTTCGTGCCTAGTCGTCAAGATTTCAACGACTTGAAAGACGTTGTGATCCCTGATCTGGAAGCAACGCTGTATCCGTTCCAACGTCGAGCGGTGCAGTGGCTTTTGATGAAGGAAGGCGTCAAGTATGACGGGACAGACCCAGATGGGATACTGCAGCTTACAGATTGTCCTCAGCCACCCACAGCAACGCTTCCATTCTCCTTCCATTCCCTTAGCGACGTTAACGGGCAACGATACTACATGAGCGATCTATATCACCTTGTCACACGTGATGTCACCCCTTTTCAACAAGCTGAGAAAAGCTTGCGCGGAGGCATTCTCGCGGAGGAGATGGGGCTCGGTAAAACAGTCGAGATTATCTCCTTGATCTTAACACACGAACGTGGTCCTCTCCCCAGAACCAAGTCAGACTCACACGCCGATAAAGTACTACGCCCCACCAGTGCCACTTTGATCGTTACGCCGGAAACACTCCAGAATCAGTGGCTTTCTGAATTTAATAAGCATGCACCCAATCTTCTGGTGATGAAATACCCTGGCATCAAAGTTTGGGCTAAGGACAAGGCAATGAACGTGGAGAAAGAAGGGGAAAGCCTGCTTGCCCGATGCATCGCCAAGCTTGCCAACTGTGATGTTATCATCACGACTTATAGTGTTCTACAGGCCGAGCTTCACTTTGCCGTCGCGCCTCCGGCACGCTCAATGCGATATGAGAAAAGGCATGAGCGTCACACGTCTCCGTTAGTCCAAATCGATTGGTGGCGGATTTGTCTTGACGAGGCCCAGCAGATAGACACCGGGGTGAGTAGCGCTGCAAAAGTAGCTTATCTTATCCCTCGCATCAACGCTTGGGCTGTTACAGGTACCCCAGTCAAAGATGATCCTAATGATCTTTGGGGGTTACTTCTATTTCTTCAGTATGAGCCCTTTGCTTCTTATCAAGTTGTATGGAAAGCACTACTTCATACCCACAAGGCTCTTTTCGGCCCTCTTTTCAACAGAATTGCCATTCGACATTCTAAACGAGCGGTTCGCGATGAGCTGAGACTACCGTCTCAAAGGCGTCATATTGTCACCATGCCCTTCACGGCTATCGAAGAACATCATTACCAGTCACAGTTCAAGGCACTTGTTGTGAGAGCCGGTCTTAGCGAGCAAGGAACTCCCTTAGAAGCGGACTGGGATCCCGATGATCCGCTTGTTGTGGAATACATGAAGAAGGCGCTAGCATGTCTAAGGCAAACTATACTACATCCTGAGCTTGGGTCAGGAGCCGCTGCTAAAGTTTCGGTTTACAAGACCTTAGCGGAACATCTAGAGACTATGATAGAGCATTCAGAAGCCTCCATCAAGTCTTACCAACGAAGTTATCTAATTGCCAAACTCAGCAAAGGGCAACTACTCGAAAACACGCCAAGGGTCAAGGAGGCATTGCAGATTTGGGATGAAGTCCGAGAAGAGGTTGAACCAATCGTCTTTGAAGCCCGCGAAGAGTTAAAAAGAGTGCTAGAAGTTGCCCGACAAGAACAGAGCAAAGGGGTCGTGAGCCAGGACGGGGATTCCCCAGATGAGGAAGTACTAGAAACAGCGAAGGTCGGCGATTCTCGGCGAAAGCTGCGTTTATTCCTCGATCTTCAACACCGGGTGACGTTTTTCATTGCCAGCGCATACTTCCAGATCAAGTCAGATGAGACCTTCACCAAACCAGAGTCAGACGAATTCAAACGCCTAGAGCATTGTGAAACTGAGGGCTATGAATTAGCACGCAAAATTCGGCGTGAGATCCTTCAAGAACCGCTGACAAAAGTCTCAAGGCTAATGGAGAAACTCCGGGAACGTGCGAAGACACAATCTTTCGTTGTAATTCCTGAGATCATAGTATCTGATTTGCATGGCCTGGAGAGCGGACGGGTAGCAGAGGACTTGCAGAACCTTGGTGCATCCCTCAACGAGCAAGCCGATGTCATTGATGATTGGCGAGAACACATAATCCAGTTGTTGCTCAAGCCTTTAGTCGACACGGAGGACGAGACAGAAATAACTGGAGAGGAATACGAGGATTCTACGAAGGTACAAGATCATCTAATGGTCTATACCCTGGCTTTGGGAGCCGTTATCGGCGATCGTCAGGAAGCACTTTCTGGTTTAATCAATGAGCGTATCCGCTACGAGACCGCTGCAGCAGAAAGGATGGCCAAAGATGAAGAAGGCCATGCACCTGAAAAGCTACTGGAATTGCTTGAGATACGACACGACGCGAAACCACTACCAGCCGGGCAGTCTCTCCGAGGCGTTATTTCGGCGTTAAGAGAGCTTTCTACAACTCTACGTCACGATGCCTCTGCAGGCAGTGCTCGAGCTAAGGTAGAACTCCAGATCGTTACGACACATCTCAAGGCAACACAAGACATACTCACCAAGCAGAACAAAGTTGCTGTCAATCTTGAGAAGGACTTGGAATTCTTTACTGCTGCGATGAACGCGCGTGTAGATTACTATCGTCAGCTGCAATCTGTGTCTGATAATGTTGCCCCTTTAGCCCCAGAGCTCAGCAGCAATCAAGAAAGGTCTTGGAACAATTATAATACCCAGGAGGCAGAGCTTAGAAAGAAGGCAGACTACTGGCTTTCCAATCGCCGCCATCGTAAGTCCCCTATCCAAAGAAGGAGGTCTTCATACTAATTACTTTTATGTCAGTAATACACATGAGGGACGACAGTTCTACTTTCAATGAGCCGTGCGCTATCTGTCGTGGTGATGACTTCATTGTCGGGGCGATCACGACATGTGGGCACACGTTCTGCAGAGAGTGCATCTTACAGTGGTTGAAATCCAAATTTAAATGCCCGTTGTGCAAAGAGTATCAAAGCCCATCTATGCTAAGCGAGTTCAACAAGAACCATGCGAATGCAAAAGTGCAATTGATTAGCGCCTTCAGTCCGAGCTTGCGAGGAGAACCTCACATAGGATCAGGCTTGTATACAAATATCGACGATGACCAGAAACGTGCTATCGACAACGTTCAGCTTCATGGCCCTTCCTACTCCAGCAAGGTCGACACTTTAATCAAACACCTAATCTGGCTCCGGGAAGAAGATCCGGGTGCGAAATCAATTATCTTTACACAATTTCGTAGCTTCCTCAAAATTCTTGCGCAAGCTCTCGAAGAACATCGTATCGGTTTCGCAACTTTCAGCCACGGGGGGAACAGATCACTTGAAATCCAAAGGTTTAAAGATGACCCCAGTGTAGAATGCTTGCTTATGGATGCCAAAGCTCATTCTAGCGGTCTGAACTTAGTCAATGCCAACCACGTCTTTCTCTGCGAACCATTGCTAAACACGGCTCTTGAATTCCAAGCAATCGCTCGAGTCGACAGAATCGGCCAGGAGCACGAGACAACTGTTTGGCTATATCTCATTGAAGGCACAGTTGAGGAAAACATACATATCCTTTCTGAACGGCGCCGTCTAGGACACATGGGGAATGAGGGACAAAAGGGCTCGTCCAAGGACATGGAGACAACCAACGTTCTAGAATCAACGGAGTCTCACCTCACCCGGTTGATGAGTAAGGATGATGACGGAGAAGTGATAGACAAGGGCGATCTTTGGAGTTGTCTCTTTGGTAGCGCGGCCCAGGCTTAGATCATCGCTTCTGATTTAGGCCTCTTGTGGAAATGATTGAACGATGATATGAAGATACTACGTATGTAATTGATGAATTACCACTATATAACAATGTGTGATGTCAAATAGACAGCTTGGGATCTGTAATGAGTTTGTAAATACAATTTCAGCATAGACCCTATGCGTCCTAGATGCCTCAATACGATCTTGTCTTCAGGTATTCACTACTATGTTGAATAAAATAATGAGTAGGAGCTTATTTAGTACTCAATCTATGGTAGGAGGAATTAATTCATCTAGATCCTATCCACTCAAGGATCCGCGATGCTTGGGGCTCCATAGTGTAATATACTGTAATTTACAGAGCTCTTAGAGATCGTAATATTGTCTCTAACGCGCCCAACCCCCACAACCTCTACATCTCAAGTATGGCCTAGTTGGAGAAGAAATAGGGCATGGGTTCTTCACGGTGTTGCTGATTATGCTACCGTTAGCGTTATCGAAGCAGATATCTGACAAGAAGTTCCGTACATCTGCCTCGTCGACAGGAGTGCGAGGAACGTCGTAAGTTGGGCTAAGGGACCTGTACGAGATCACTGTGTTTGATGATTTGGAGTATATACGATACTTTCTACTTTTCCAAATGCATACAACTCTATAAGAACAATTTCAAAAGTTGATAGGATTGTACATAACCTATTTCTATTACAAAACCGTGCTTCCATCTCTTCACGACAGCTTTAATATAGAATCACAAATATATGGTGCCGATTAACAGTAAATCAATTCGCGCTTTAACGTGCATTAACAATGAATTCCAGCCTAACTTCTGTAATAAGCTATTAACAATTCTATGACAGACCATTCTAGATAGATTGTATATGTGATATAGATTACTTGATGAATGGTACGATCCCCTTCATCCTTGGAAATTATCAAGTAAAGAGTCGAAAAGACGTTTATCAGTAACTTGGGGAGAAAAGCCTAGTGGTTTGTGAATAAAACTACTAATAATACGGTTCTCGAATGCTGTTAATCCTCCAAGCTCTTGCATGGAAAGCCTTTTTCCCTACCAAATGAAACACAAAGTACTTCACGTACTATGACAATGAAAATTCCGGGTTATTTTGAATAATCTGTTGGTTGTAGCCCAATCAAGATTTCATTTTATGTTCACCTGATGTCACGAAGCTATCACGATGGTCCTAACAAAGAGACCTAGTGTATATGGTCCGGTTATAGGCACGAGAGATCTTATTGAGCCTTCATGCAACAACAAGTGTCATATTCTACCCCCATAGTAGCGGTCCTGACACCTGGGAATCAGGATGCAATGAGCTAAAGCCGAGACAGAATAGCCCATCGAAGGCTTAGAAGTTAGTTGAAAAGATATGTATTTCGGCTATGAAGGCTGCAACATGGATAATCTAGACATCAAAAAACAAGTGATGCCGTGGCTCTTACTAGACACGGCTGATATCACCAGACACTAACATCTGTATCAGACTGTTTGCGAATAATAATCCTTCAAGGATTATACAACATATAAGCTTCATCAAAATAGCACTGTCCTAAATAGTCCTAAGCAGACAATTCTGCCTATAATAGTATTTGGATTCTGTCCTAAATGTCTCATAATCACTAATAAAGGCATGTGCATATATAAGTCCCGGTACTCACATGACATATTTATCTTTGAGAGAGGTTCTTGCACAGGATACAGGCTTATATGACCCTATGAGAATGTACCAAGTTAAGCATCGTAAAGGGAGACTTTGATAGGGGGAATCTAGGAAAGAATTAAAGCCTCCTCACGCTCAGATACAAGATATGAGGCGTGAATGTGAATTCCATACTGCGTTGTATTCTCTATAGCATATATTGGAGCAGGCCGATATCATGGATAAACGAGTGCCTAACCCCATGATGAATTCATCCACCTGAAATGATGGTTGACGCATGATATCTAGAATCTGTCAATGCTTACGCCGAAGAGCGAGTGCGTGACACGCCCCACGCAAGCCCTATGTATGTAGGTCTTATATTCTGATGGGAATGGCACTGCTCCCCGGCACTTTTCATCCTAGCCATTTAAGACATTCTGTATATCTTAGCAGCTCACAATTTGAAATCACTCTCGACCTTTGCCTGAACCGCTAGCTTACTGGCTTTGCCGACTGGCTGAAATAATGCTGCCTACATCATAGCCGTCCGTCTGAGGCATCTGTCAGAACGGTGAAGTGCACAGTCACGAAAATGAGTCCTGCATGGAAGCGAGGCGTAGGGACGCAGGGTGGCAGATGCTTTCGTGACCCATTGCGGCTGTCACGAGAACCCGGTACTAATCTCTGTCTCAGTCTTATTTTTCACGAGAAGAGAAGATGATGGTGGTGTTGACTGATTCTTGCATATGATCCCTGGATGGCACAATGACTTGCGGCACTTTGTCCAATATGATATTTCCTATGTTGTAGTAGATTTCTGGGAGGAAAATGAAAGGGGTCACAGAGCCTCAATGAGGCGATGACGAAGGACGTGAAGGTTCCTCTGTTGGCTATTCCACGTCCTCTTGGCGCCTGAAGTTATGTGCTTATGAGCTGCTATCATCCCCTGCTCCCGAAACGGACATGGGTAGTTGTAGCATATCATTTGATCTGCCTTGCCATGACCCGTTTGTCAACTATGCTTATTAGTATTGTTATTGTTATCATTTATTGATTTCTGTCGTCTAACACTGAGACATTTCGGAATTGGACACGAGAGTAAGAGGTTCGCTCTGCATGAGCGTTTGATGCCGTTACATCTATATCCAACTCACGTCGTAGAATCTGCGTAGTAGCCACGGTCGGACCGGGCGCTTAACTGCGCTGGCGAACCACACCGTTGGTAAGACTCATCCCGGCAATTTGAGGTATCTCATGCAGTGACTACAACCTGTTGTAGTCAAGGTGTGGCCGAGCGAGGGCTTGTCTGTTTCAAGACACCGTATTAGACATATTAACTAGGCGCGATTCCCGATGCTGTTTCACCCGGCGCTCATGAGCGGGAAGAGAGGCTTGATCTATAATGCAACAGAGGCATGCTCGTGATAGCGACTGTGAACCTTTGGCTGATGAGTTGAGCGCTTGTCATGCCTATACGACGATACTACGGTAAACGCGCCGGGTATATGTTCCTGCGTGTTGGATGTGTACCTATTGCAACACACCATCTCGCCAGAGCCCTCCATCGCCAGCGCTTGTTTCATTTCTTTTCGTTTCGCATGCTGCTCGCGATGGCTTCACCGGTTTTGAGGGGGTATACCTTAGCCTGCGACGTCAAGCTTACCCGTATTGATTCTCGGTCAGCCAGTTTAGTCATCGTGAGTAGCCTCATGTCCTCCAAGCAGATGCATGCATGCCGTATGACAGACAGACCCATCTCAAGAACCAAGGTCCTCGCGCGTTTTCGTCTAATATTGCCTATTCCGAACGGGATTATATGTCCTGATAGGTTCGCAGCACTAGAGCCGTACGACCCTGTCGCTTCTTCGATCCTCGTTGACGCCCATGATACCTAACTGAGAATGTAACCTACCGTACTGTGTATGTACTCTGTTTAGCTGAGGCGGAGGAGCCCTGCCCTGACAGGGTATCCACTGGGGTATGAATGCCTGCTCGTTCACACCCGCTTCCACGTACATACAGAGTAGGTAAACTTGCATGCGCTTTTCTCACCTGTCATCTTTATGCCGCGGTGCATGATGAGCCCCGTCATTGGGATCTGCCAGATTTGCATCCGAGTAACCTCGGCCATAGTGCCAATCATGCGGAATCAAGGCAGGTGGCCTTGTGTAATCCGACCTGCGCATATGGTGTGAAGAGGTAGTGTGCATAGTCGGAAGAATCCCTCCAGGCCCGGGTTGCGTTATCAACCATCTGCTTCAAACGGCCCTGGCTCGGCTGCAGCAAATCTAACCGGCAGTAGAGATATGGGCATGGAGAAGGGGACATATTGCAGCTTGTATGTAGGATTCGCGTCACGCCTTGTATTCGTAGTCTACTTTCTCCCCACCTGCCCGCGAGTCTAGACGTAACCGGTAATACATCAGCCATACACACTCGTACTATGATATGAAGCTCGGTTGATGCTTAGCGTACATGTAAGCAGGCCTGTAGTTCAGAGGCTTGGGCCTAGAACTCGTGGGCGCTCGCTCACCCGCTTGAGACTATACTAAGTACACTACGGATACCAAGCCTACTAATATGGGAGGTATCAATGTACGTATAAGGCAAAATCAATAATGCCTCACGTCCAGGCTTATAGTTCAGGTCATCGAGTTATTTATAGAGAGTGTGTATGCCGCTTCCGGCGATATTTTGACATCCGCATATGCAACTTAGTAATACCTCGGGTCAGTGTATGCTGCTTTCTGGAGACGTTTTCCAAGATGTCTCTGTATCTCGGCCAAGCCTAACCTCATAAGTCCGTGCTATGTAACCTTGCGATTTCGTTTTCTTCTCGATATGGGACCACCCTACATACTTAGTAGTGTTATCTTGTGGGTATGTCCATGGAAGCTCACGCAAGCAGGAAGAAAGCCATAAGAGGAGCAGGGATAGTCCACAGATATACCCCTGTCTGACACGTGTTGACCATCTAGGACAGGGATTGTCCGGGAGACAACGTGGGCTCTCGTTTGGGTTAGCAGACCCTCTGGGTATCTTCCGTTTCGGGTCTCGTCCATTGGTACATGTAGATGGCTAGTCCATCTGATCTTCTGTTCGGGTATCTGCCTACGATAGGTGATAGTATTCTATATCCAGGCGGGGAGAGCAAGAGACAAACGCAATGTTTTGGGTAAGGATTGCTACATACTCCGAAATCTAGTCCTGCCTGTTCGTATAAACCTATCGTCTTACTCCGTGCTGTATTCTGGCTCTCAATACTAATCAATCCATCCTTGGTTCTCCTACTTTATCTACATCAAGAACATCATATAACGCTATATACTGTATGTATGTAAGCAGCGATCGTCCCATCATGATCCCCCACCTTATTATCTTCCGGGCCGGCAATAGTCAGTTTCCTTTGCTGATGGCTCTCTTCGGGCGGTGCGACCCGAGCCATTCAGGTCTCGTGATGGATTTATTTACCTACCGTTGGTGGTTCAAGCGTAGCCGCGGTATGTGGTGTTGCTGATGCTGAAGATGACAATAATCAAATGTCTAACTGGCGCGCTGAGTCCGCTAGAATCACGAACTCAAAAGGATCGACATCTAAACTACCTATATGCAAAGACAAGGTGACGATGCTGATCAAGGCTAATCAAGAAAACTACACCACATATACAAGTGTAGTTACCGACTCGCATCAGTCGGTGTCCGAATGCGGTCAGTTCAGGTAGGTATTTGGTCCATGCCCGTGTCCTAGCCGTCGATCACTACACTGCGTCGTGGCCCTCTAGGGTAGAAAGTAAAAATGGCGACCCGGTATGCGAAGGGGGTTACATCGCGTCTCCCATACCTCCTATATCTAGCCCCCATCTGCCCAGCTCCGCCTCCTTTCGCCCTCTTCTTCCAGCTCTAGTTCAGCTGGTACGCCTTGTCGGCTCTCGACTAGGTAATTAATACTGACTAGCCATGTATGGGCGGCGGAAAGGGCACTGGATTGGACGGTATTCCATCTCGAACCTCTCGATTTGCACATCGTAGCAGTTCGTCGACCGGTATTAACACGGTATTGGGTTCCGCCCTGGCCCCGACTGTATCTGCCGGTGCTACTGTGCCACGACAGCACGTCATCGCCCTCTTTTAATTCCCGGCAGGGAGGCAATAGGGTTGGGAAACTCCTACGTGCATTGATGTAGGTACGTCGATATACGTTGGTGTACTGCATTGCTTGTGCAGAGAGCATTGATTCCCTTGTGCTTGGGTCCAAACCCTCGATGCTTTCCCCCTTGATCTGGAGGCGCCTTGGCAAGACGAAACATAACGTGTTTGCATGTCTGCAATGTAACGCACGTCATATCGCCTTGACGTCTGCTCAGGAAATCCGTCAATGTATTTATCCCATTTGCATCTAGTATAGGCATACCCACACGTCGGTGCCTATAGATAGGTTTCGTCTGCACTAACGTGATGCACGAAGCCTCTACCTTGAGCCCATTCAAGCCTTGGAGCTGTGGCGCCGGATGACCTGGCTCATCTCTTCTCTTCACCGTCTGTCTAGGGCTCTCCCACCCTCTCCCCACCTCTCAGCTACTGTTGTACGCTTGCTAGCTACCGGGAAAAGGAGTCCAGGGTCAAACGCCCCGAAGTCTGCGAGCTCTCGTTCGTATTAGCTAAGAAAGGCACGGGGGATTCGGATACCCAGCTGGCAGAGCTGGCCATATTGCTTATTATCTCAATAGCCTTACCTATAATACTACATTGGGGTACTCAGTACAGCAGGACCATGCATGCAGATACCACACGAGACCCCTGTGGTTTGGCCCCCATCCCCTTTTGACCTCAACTCATCTTCTAGAGATGTTTTGACGACCGCCGCATCGACCTTTTATTGCCTGGCTCCATCAAAAAACCCTCCCTTCAGCCGCAGCAGTAGGCCATGCCCCACAGTACAGTACGCACAAAGTCCGAGGGGCCTATACGTAGCATATCTACGCAGACTGCAAGGTACTAAAAGCTTACCAAGGTGAAGTATCTATGTATGTGCTGCGCCCGAGGTCCTGGATGTCACCCTAGCGCATGATCCTCCCTATTCCTAGTGCCTGACTGAACTTCTTTCCCCACCTTGGTCCCGCGGGGAATACCTACATCGAGCGGACGTATTGAGCGGAAATGTAGACGACACGGCAGGGCCGGAGAGGGGGCCGGAGAAAAATACATTAGGTACCTGCATTTCGTCTCTACAATACATCGGACGGTTCGGGGCTATGTGCAATTGCTCCAGTAGGTAATGTGAGAGGTTGCGGGGCTAGTCTGTGTGGTTCGGTTTACCATTAATCATACAGTATTTATCTCTGCGGTATGTTACCCTGTCAACTCGTTTTCATCATACACACATGGGGCACTAAGGTGTATATGCAGGTATATATTCTAAGAGTCATTCTAGAGCAGGCGAATACCGAGCGCTAGTGGGCTCGGATGTTTCTGAGGGATAGCCTCATGGTACTGTACCCCCCAGTGGGCGACCGCCGGTTGGTGCGCGATTGATCCGTGACGAGTGCCAACGTGTTAGTATTGGGTAGCTTGATAGCATACCTATATAGCATCGCAAGAGTAGGGATGGAATGAAAACCTTATAGGGCTGCATATTCGCCTGGCTTGACTGCCGCCGCTGCGAGGGACTTCTTCACAAACGTCGGCAAGTACGGAAACGACTACTGCAACGGCGTCTTTTGGGGCTGCCTGTGGAAGAGGGCTGAGGCGCTGAAAGGGCCAGCGATTCTATATATAAATTTAAATAGTTGCGGTAAGTGTTCACTAGCTGCACGTGGCGAGATCAGCCGAAAAGCGTTGAATGGTTCCCTTATTCTTGACCGCTGTAAAGTTCCGAACAAATTGAATTTTATTCAGGCTCCTATTTGCCACCGCCAACGATATCCTATCCTGGTCGCATATTTCTAGTTATAAAAAAAAGACTACTGTACAGAGTAAGATCGTACTGGATGTACCTCTAGCTTGTTTATCCGTCTACGAATCATATGACCCAAATCCTGGTCTGAACGAAGTCTTGATTGGATCAAGAGGGGGAGGGAGAAGGGAAAGAAAGGAAGAAGAGAATAAGAGAAAAGACAGAAACACGGGAAAAGGAAACGAATCAGATGTGGTTGCAAACCCAGCAGTCTATGTAGTGCCCTTAGTCTAATATCAGAAAAAAAAGGAGGGGGCAAAAGACGGAAGAAAGGAAAGCTGTCAGGGCAGCTACAGGCGGGAAACAGTGGAAGCCCCTGCAAAAATCGAATTCTCGTGTGCATCGTTACGATTTCATTATACACCTTGTGCCCCAGCAGGGCTAATGATTCGTCAATATGCCAATATTCATGGAAGAGGTGGTCAACAGAAAAACGTTTAGTTCTGGTAAGAAGGTCCATCCCCGCTGTTGGGATCGTAGTCGTGGTCGTAGTCATAATCATAATCGTAATAGTATTGCTGGTCTTGATAGCGGTCATCTCCGCCGCTACTTCCCTGGCTGCCCCAGCTCGCTGTCTGCTGCTGCTGGGAAGATGATGTGTAGTAGCCTGAAGGTGTATTGTAGTACTGGGAGACGTCATGTGTGTGGTTGTCCCTGGCGCTGCCACGCCGGGTCTCGCTTTCGTGGCCCCGGGCGACGACGTGCATCACTGAAGGCTCCTTGATTAGTCTCGCTCTTCATATTTACTCGCATAGAGCTCCATGGGATTTCATCCTTACTGTTGATGCCACCCCACGGCAGTCCAGACAGCTCTTCGTCTCCTGGGCCAAGATCATTGGCGTCTGGAACACGATAACTACCCCCTGCGTTCTCTTGGTTGCGGTCATCCCGCTCGGTACGCTCCTTGTGCTCCTTTTGCTTTTCGCCTGTGCGCAGGGAATTAGCGATGCAAGCCCAACTCAGGTCGATGTCCAATAGGAATAAGTGATTGTCCTACGGAATTTGCGCTGCGCGATCCGATTTTGAATGCGCCTTCTCTCCTCCGGCTCAGTGACATCGGTCCAATCGTCATTCTTAGCCTTAGCCTTAGACTTAGACTTCGAGGAATGTTTCTTGGAGCCTGAGTCGTGAGGATATTTGGAATGATGGGACGACATGGTTCTTGGATCTTGTTCTTTCTCTACCTCAGAGCCTTCTTCTGAATTCGGTAGTCCTCTGAGCCAAGGGGATGTTGAAGGGGTTATGGTTGGTGTTGTCGATGCTGCTATCACTACTGGGAGTTTGGTGGCTGTTTCCACTTCCTGTGACGCGCTTTCGTCTCTCTTCCGTAAGGGAGTGAATGTACGAGGGGATGGTAATAGAAATGTTTGATCTTGATACTCTGACATCTGTGAGAAAGAAGGAGATTTTTCCTCTCGAGAGGGCTCCGGGCCAACCTTTATTATAGTCGAAAGTGTATTACGATCTTGATAATGGTTTCCTGCAAGTCCTAGATGACTCGGAGCATTGGGGCTCATCTAACCGGTGATTCTGGTGTAGATGTAACCATGAAGTGAGGGATGAGTTAAAGGCCAGGGTGTATATGTCAACTTGTCCTTGCCTAGGCACCAAAGACCGTTCCCTTAGCATTCGACTAGGAGCTGATAACATGTATGGATATGTGCGTCAGTGGATTTCTCTAGGTCCTACCCTCTTTTGTATCTCGAGGCTCCAGTGTAGTGCTACGATGTCAGCTGGTATCCGCACACCGGCAAGTCTACTGTAACGGTCGTTTGTCAAAGTGGTGACTGGTTGACAAAAATGGACGTCATCTTTAGAGCCCCAGTGCGGCTACCTTTCATTCTTACAGCAACAGCTGGTATCGGGGATGATTCATTTTGAAGGGCCCGAGGCAGTAACACGCAAAGCCAGTGGCTCCGTTCATACTGGTCGGCTACGCTAGAACACCTCCCTGAGGTATTGATGGAAGCCTGAATGTCAAGAACACTGGTACAATGGAAAACATCAGGAGGGATCCCTGAAAGCTGGGGCTAGTTAGTTCCTAAAACGTTTAGTCTTTTCACGGATGGTACGAGCAGGTATGGTTAGGTAGTTTTCGAGAGAATTGCAGTCGAAAGACCGTAACTAGTTGGGAGCTGCTTGACTTGTTGGAGGTTTCTCCCTGTCTGGGACTGAAATCCGACTCTGACCTAGACCGCAAAGGGTAAGACTGGATTAATCGCGATCAAGAAAGCCTAGGCAATATGGTTGGAAGGATCGTAAGTCTCTTAGCTTTGTTTTCTTTTCTATCCTGTTGCTGGTTATGCTAAGCGGCGCCGGCATCAGGATCATATGGCTAACGGGGAGGGAGAGAAGAGAGATCATGCATGTACATACAGATGCAGTAGTGCGTAAAGACTGCCAAGAGCAAACCCCAGTCCAAGCCCGCGGCTGGGAATGTGGAGCTAGGCAGGATGTACTTACATGATCTTTGTCTAAGTTTACTGCATAAGTGGCTGATGTTAAGCCAGATCCGTCATGGTCAAGATAATTTAGTGTGGCACGATGTCATTTTTTTGAGACGCTCGTATGAAGCTGCCCCGGCGGCAACGGATATCACGGTAACAACACACGGGGTGGTACAACAAAGGAGGAGTACAATTTCACGATAATTCCCCCGTCTCCATATGGGTACTGTAGCCTTTTGTTCCGTTAATGAGTTACCACGTTGATGGATGACATAATGAATGTCATACTCGATGACAATCTCGGCCGCTCCCGGTGGAGTGTATCCGGACGATCAATGGATGGGTATAAGTAAGCCAGACTTCGATAAGCGAGGAGAGGGTCTTAGCCCATTCATGGTCACATGAATGTTACCATAACTAAATCCTCGAACTTCCTCGTTCCGGGCGTCTAATTTTCTAAGCGAACACCACCCGCGCTTGTGGGTCGCTGCCCGTATATATAGGCGCATATTATGTAGTGAGAGAGTGAGGAGGAGGCGGGTACCTTGGTGTGCATGCCTAGTCAGTAGTGAGCAAGCAGCGGTCATAGTGAGTTGTCGAGATGAATTTACGATAAATTGACTGAATTAAGATATCTCTCAAACGGGTGACGGCCAATCCGGCGTAGGAAGTCTAGACTGGTCACCGGTAACCAAACTAAATGTGCGCTGTCAGCTCTCTCAGGCTGAAGAGCAATCAATTGAGACACAGATCTTGCGTTGCTATTTAGAGCATGGCGTACCAGACACGCAAGAAGATCCCGAAACGAGTTGAAAGTCTAGGTTCGATGGCCAGGTAGGGGTGAAGATGGTGTCTGGATTGGGGGAGTTCAATGATTTGCGACGACACTGGACGATCCTTTAGCGAGATGCATCATCTTGCCTTTACAATTCCGGTATATGGTGTCCCAGCCCGCCGAAGAACATCTTGATAAATGTCCGTTTGCTTGGAGTCGGTAGGTCAGAGCTAATTAGTCGACATGTCATCTCAACCATGCCCCAGGCTCTGGGCTAGGCATGATGTCAAGCTCCAAGCTCCAAAGCTCCAGCTAACCTTAAGCTAGTGTAGACAAGCTACGACATACTGAGACACTCAGGGATAAGGCGTGGCATACCTGTCGCTAATTAGTCGATGATCGTCAACACGCCACGCGACTTCATACATATGCAGCCTATGCTAACGGTTATACACGCTAGGCACTAAGCGGGTTTCGGTAAACCTCACGACGGGAGTCTGCCTTGCCAAGTGTCGTCGCCAGATATGTGTAGCAAGTCGTCAGTTAGTCGCGCGCCCCATGCTACCTTCAGACTTCAGCAAACAAACAGACGAGACTCTGCATCTGCACTTCGATGGATACCCTGTGCGTAAATAAGGCTCGCGTGGCAATTATGTATACAGTAAGTCACTGTTTTGGATCTGGGCCTGAGTGGTATTGCCTAGGATTGTTTCTCAAATCGGTAGAATAGTTGCCGTTATCACTGCAAGGCCGTGGTTCTCATTGGCCTATCCTGGATCTCAGCTACCTCAGCTCAGGGCACGAGACAATTATGTTTTAACCGCGTGTCGACATCTGCCAAGCCCAATCTTGGGATGAACAGTGCCAAAGCACTAGCTTTCCCCCCCGACTTATCACAAGTATTTTACCATAAATATACACAATCGATCTCATAGGGCTTTGCGAGTATTCTATCTGCGCTAATTGATATTGATCAGTAGTATGGAGTTATGAGATCGACAAGTACGCGTCGACGAGGGTTGGCGGAGAAGAGAACTTGACGGGGTTACTGTTCTGTCTGGAAGAGCTTGACTGAACGACACCAGACATCCCCTGCATGGTCTAGCCTTGACCTTGGTCGACAAGGGTTAGCGTACGCACCCTTCCCGCGCTTACAATTTAAGCTCAGGCGCACTCTATGACTGCAAGGCATTACCACGAAGATCTTCGGCCGATTGTATATCCTTTCATATTGTTTGGTCTACAGACAGGGTATAACCGGATGTTCGGAATGGTTGGAGTACTCGACAATTGACTCACTTGGAGCGAAGTCAAATCTCTCGGTGACCGGTGTTTATTGCGAAAGGAGCCGGATGACCCCAACGACTCACTTCAAATGTTTCGCTCGACGAATGCCATTTTCAGCGCTTCTTGGAGGCAGTGTTCCGAGGGGGCACCTTGTAGCATCGTCACCTTTGGCGTTCTGGCGCGACCCGTTGCCATGAAAGAGGTCGGTCCTCCTGGGAGTCCTCTGTCGGCCTACGCCATATGACGACAAGCCTGGAGTTTGTGCCAAGTGAGGTGACAATGCAGCGTTGTTTGGACAATGTGATCCGAAACAAGCTCTCACAACATCGTCTGGTATGCTGGGGCGAGGGTGATGTATGCGAAGTAGCTAATAGCGTGACATCTTGGGATCTCAAGAGTCAACAAGCATGGCAGATAGCCGCGCGGATAGCCTTCAGACAAATCTCATGTAATCTGGTTGTTGCGCCATGCTTGGATTGGAATGTTGAGCTGCGTTGCATCAGGCACTCCCTTGATCATACTAAACTTCTTCTTCAGGGAACTGTCTTGACGTGGAAACCAAAGTGGGGATAGTGGCAACATCCTGTCGCAGCAGTTTGCTGGGTTGTGACTGTGAGGAGGTTGATGCGATTCCTGAGTAGAGGAAGTAGTGGGTATACTGTATCCCGCGCAACGACGACGGTGCTTAATATGGCGTCCGTAGGGTTACGTGTTGTTCGTTAATCTGGACCACCGAAGTAGAATCCTTGACCTAGGCAGACATGGTCAAGGACAGTTCAAATCCTTCGTACGATGTACCGTTCACATGATCTGGCATTCCAATCCGTACATGGCTCTTTCAACGTCTCGTTTGACTTGGTACCAGTCAGCGCGCCTTTCGGCGTATTCATATACCTCTTCGGCTCGAAAAACACCACCGAAACGATCGCTATCAGCTATGATCGTTGCCATTTCCTTCGCATGTCGAGCGTCGATTAAATATATCTGGCTGAGCTCTCGAAGCGCTTTGAAATAGACTAGCAAATCCTGGTTTTTTAGTGTCCGAATGTATTCGAAATACATGGTCATGTCCGCAATCAAGTTTATTGCGCCTTCAGTGCTGATACGCTGTCGTTTGAGGTGCTTGCATAGCGCCGTGAATAGACGCAACCCAACTTCGCCGTTGAAGACGTCAAGCATGGTCTTCTCAGTGCTTCCTTTTAACATGTTTGTGTGAGATGAAACTAGTTCTGTAATGCGCCTCGCCGTGACTGTTGGACCAATGTCGGTTGATGCCAAGCCATTCTGTTGTGACGATGGTGGCGGATTATAATCTGTGGGAAGTTGTGTAGTAGCACATAGGTATTCGACCTCATCCATAAGTACGTCAATGCCTTTGTTAAGCCCTGCAGCGACGTTCTCGTCGAGCATCTGCTCAAACTTCTTCTTGGCCAAGCCAGCTGGGTCCAAGAAATCGTTCTTGTCGGCAATCTTCGGTGCCACAAGCTGCTGTTCGTAGAAGACCTCAATCATTTGCGAGATAATATCGCCTACATTAACCAGTTCGATGAATATGACGAGCGGCGCAACAGCGGTCTGGCTATGATCGCTAATTTCGCGAGGGTTGTAACGTGACAGATGGTCCACTGCTTTGGCAAATCCGTTCTTTACGTGTGTCTGACCAAGAACCTTGACCAATGCCACAAAGATCGCTTCACATTGTTCTCGCGCCTCTTCGCCCATTTGGCCACCAAGTCGAACAAATTTAGCGGCTCTTCCAAGATTTTCTTTAGCAGCATGTACCAAATCTAGGGCAACTTCGATGCTAAAAAGACTCTTAATCCCTTCAAGCCGATTTGCCATGAGTGCTGCCTTCGCTTTGAGCTCATCAGTTGGTGCTTCAGTGGGTAGTGGACTGTCCGACCGGTCTAGGTTGCTTCCAAGGCCAGGTGTTTGAGGCCGAGACGATGTGGGAGTACCAATGACCGACGAGCGAAATGCTGGATTCACGGTGGCGGCGGTCGGGGCAGGCTTGTTGCTCCCAAAAGCACCAGGAAGGACAGACACAGGCATCATTACCACCTTTTTGAAGGAACTAAGGAAGTCATTCTTGTCTGCCTGTCGATTGAAACTGCCCATATAAAATGACTCAACAGTGGCATCTTGTTCCGATAACTTCTGTTCCCAGTTACTGACCTCTCGCTCTGCGTGCGCGGTGAAATTTTCGAGCTCTTCTTGGAGATATAAATCCATATGGGGTTCGAATACTTTGAGGCATATCGCCTTCGCCTGGTCTCCATTCGAGATATTTGAACCAGCTGGCGACTCCAGGGATTGTACGAACTGCATGCATTGCTCGAAAAGACCGGACATAGCTTTAAGATAGACAGCAGTGTGCCTTTCATGAGTTATGTCCAGTAATGGGGTGACATACTCCATAATAATGTCTTCACGAACCTTATCGACAAACGACCAGAAAACAGCCGCTGGCTGGGGGAATATGCGACTCATGTTAGCACTCTGATCATTCAACTTGCGCATGAGCAATTCGAAAAAGGCACGCGAAGGTTCGAGTGTAATGTCATCACGAGGCGCCTGATTAATGCAGTCGATGGGATTTCCTAGCGCTTCGCGATCGTTAAATATTGGATGCTTCTGGATGAAGAGGTCTATAGCCGCGCTGCCTCCATTGAGTGAGTGTAGAACATGGGCATACCGCCGCATTCTGCCATCGACATCCCAGTACTCGTAGCCCTGCTCGAATTCACGCAACACAGCGCCCTCGAAGATGGTCACCATGCTTGAGAGTTTTCCTACTCTCTGCGACCAGCCGTCGGTCCAATCGCATTTGCTGAAGACTTGCAAATTAGACAACATTTGCGCCTGTCTTTCGGGATCTCGGAAGACCTTGAAGACGACAGGCTCCGTATGGGTCTTCGCCTGTGCTAGATCGTAATAAAATGGTGCCAGTGCCCCGTACACCTTTGCGAATTCCTGTCTTGCATGGTCCCGCACACTACGAACGTCCTTGAGGACGTTAAGTAGAGCCATCGGGTCTTTCAAAGGTGATCTAGGTTGGGCGGAATTCAGGCTTAGCGTCTCAAAGCCATCGATCGTAGCTCCTGGCTGCCGGGTCGCCTGGAGAGCGTCCGCAACGCGCCGCTCCTCCTCTATAGTGGCATCGAATATCGTTGTGCTCCCTTCTTTACCGCTGCCAGGAGTTGAGTTACTATTCGTAGCTGTCCGGGTGGCATCACGTTTCCTATTCATAGCATCTTCGAATCTCTTCTTCGCTTCCAGATCACTCCACACTCCCATGGCTTTAAGCCTAGCGACCCATCTTGTATCATCGTAGACCATTTCACGCATGCGGGAAGACGTCCTTGCGAATCGTATGAGATCAGGGACGGGTAAATAGTCAAGGATCGAGACAAGAACCTCTGCAGACACGGGTTAGCCCCTTATCGTGGCGATTGAGAATATGGTGAGCAGGAATTACCGGCAGGGAGAGCTGTCTTGGACTCTACCATGGAGGTCGCTCGCAGGGCGCTTAGAATACTCGCTTTAGGCAGCGTAGCCGGTTGCATCGTGCGTTTGTAGGTTGCCATGTTGGGCGAGTTTATCCTCGAGGCAGTCTGGGCTATGTTCCGTTGGAGGCTCGTCCATGGAGACGCTCGACAGTCGATATGGAAGCTTTCCAAGATGAGCTATTAATGCAGGCTTCTCAGATAAGTATAAAGCGCTCCTCGTTGCAGGTAAGACTACCTAGGTAGGTACCTAGGCAACTGACAATTACGTAGCTGGCGGATATCACGACGTCGAAGGAGGTGCTGGGGCAGAGACCGGCGGCGGGGCGGTAACTGGGGCATAGCTACAGCTAGGCGCCAACAAGCTGTCCGACTAGCTAGAGGTTAGCGGTGCTAGCAGCCCATCTAGTCTCACCGCCTTTGCCGCCCCGCGACCAATTCGCGGCAGAAATGCAGGTGCGAATGACTTTTTTTGCTCCCCGGAATGTGCCGCACCCGGCCTTTTTCACATGCTAGATATTTAGCTTAACACTTGCGCCTGCACTCCAACAATTGCATTTTACTTCCCTACTTCCCACGGCCCTAGTTGGACCCTGATTTTCCCAAATCCCCGGGTGCTAATCATAAATAAAGCACAAGAATGGACAGCGAAGGGCCTGAGCAGCAACTGGATCCTGCCAAGCTTCGACAAGACGCCGAAACCAAGGGTAAGAGATGTGCTTCCTTATATCGTATGGTTTTCTATTTCTAAAATAACCAGGGGCGAAGCTCAAGAAACACAAAGAGCAGCGAGAAATTCGAGCCGAACTTCGACGAGAGAAACGCGCGGCCAAATCTGAAGCCAAGCAGGCGCGAAAACAGAACGTCGAGCGAGCTGCGAAATGGACCCCCGAACGCAAGGCCCTCGACAAGCAGAAGAAGCTTGCGAAAAAAACCCGCAAAGAAGAAAAGACGCGGAAACGGATGCACCAGCGCGCCGAAAAACTAGAAGTTCAGGCTCGCAAGCTATGGGCTGAAGCTCAAAAAGCTCGAGCTCGAGCTGACGTAATGGACCAGCTGAAAGAGGTGCGGAGCGAACATGGCGAATGTTCCTTTATCCCATCTAGCTAATGCTTCAACAGGAAGAAGAAGCAGAAAAGGAGAAGTTGAAGAGGGAAATCGAGGACATGGGGGAGATTGAGCATACAACCCAGGTCTCCGAAAACGAAGATTTCATATCTCTTGACGCACCGTCCATCAAGGATGGACGGTCTAAGAATCCATACTTGGAGAAGAAAAGGAGAAAACTAGACGAGAAGTTAGGGGAAAAGGTTCTAGACAAGCTCATGGAGCAGGAACTTGGACCATCCATCACGGCTAGTGGGCGGCATGTTGAGGCCGAAGCAGAAACCACGCTCGAAAGGAAGAAAGAAAAGCGGGCCGAAAAGCGCAAGCGCCAGGCTGAAGAGGACAAAAAAGAAGCATCCTTAATAGCTGCTACAGACGTTGACGGTGAGACGAAGACCGAAGGTACGAGCGAGAACCCCGAGGACAAAAAGAAGAAGCGCAAGGTAGAGCAAAACAATACCGAGGACACCGAGACAGGGTCATTTAAGATAAAGAAGGATAAGAAGAAAAGAAAGGAGGTATCCGAAGATGATGACGCTGTCGAACTAGCGGATGCCAACGAGACGCCCAAAGAAAAAAGCAAGAAAAAAGAGAAGAAGGAAAAACGAAAGAAGGACAAGAAGGGCAAGAAGGATAAGGAGTCCGCAGAGGAAGACGTGCCTGCACCTACGATTGAAGCCGAATCTAAAACGAATGGCGGGGAGCAGTGGAACGTCTCAGCATTAGAGGGTGACGCGAAAAGAAAGCAAAAGTTCCTACGACTGTTAGGGGGCGGGAAGACCAACGGAATAACTAACAGCGGCCGAACAGTACCACCATCCTCCAAAGCAGATATAGCCAAAGTGCAGTCTGATTTAGAGCGCCAATTCGATGTTGGGATGAAAATGAAAGAAGAAGGGCACAGTCGCAGAAAAGGACTTGGTGCTTGATAGCTCAATCGGCGGGCCTGGCGTTTTGGGAGAAAGATGTTGGGTTATACCCTCATTTGCTGAATACATACTATTTCATCTTGATCACTAGAGTGGAAGGCAGCATTTCTACTACTCTTGGTCACCAATCCAAGTCCCATAGGCAAGTCCAGGTTCAACTGCACTGTAGCCATCCAATTATATAGAGATGCGAACAGGGGTACGGCTGGGCACGGGAGCATTGTAATTCCAAGCGCTCTTGTATTGCAATAGCGTGCTAGCCTGTAATGCTGCAGCAGTAATAGCTGATGCTTATTCGCACAGCTTGACTCGATATGAGCGATGCCGCTCCCAAGGATATAAAAACGAAATAAAAAAAGCCCAAGATGTAGATTTACACGCTGCAGCTGAGCCAGATCAGTTATGGTGACTGGCATCGTCCCCCGCAAGTATCCCCTATCTCCCCAGCAGTGAAGGCTGCTTCATTCTGTTTTCTGTTTCATCGGGCCGGGCTTATCCCAGCTCATTTCGTAGGTCTTCTTCTCCTTGCCTCCGCATTTGACCGCAAGTTTGTCCGGCGCAGCTGGAGATCATGTAAGGGTGTTACGTTTCGAATCTAGAAGAACATGCGCGAGAGGACCTCGAAGAGCAGGCCACCGAAAACGACGAAGCCGAGAACACCTAAAGAAGGAAAAGGCAGCGTTTATGTTAGTGGCTACTTCCATACCGCCTATGGGCAGGGTGAAGTTAGATGCAACTAACCGAGCCAGACTGGCGAGATGGGCGACTTCGGTATGTCCTTGGTTCGCTTCTTGATGTCTGTCTCTGCCTTGCCGCGCCGGGCGTCCTGGTCCTTGACAAACTTGGCATTCCGCCTGCGCTGTTCGAGGGTTTGGGCCTGTTAGGTGGTGAGAAAGGGAGTTAGCTTCCGGGGCGCGGCGCATGTGTGGTGTGAGTGTGTCGCTACAGGGTTGGAAGTTGTAAGAGAAACTGCGTACCATTGTGTCTGTATAGATATAACGTGGGAACGATAACTACAAGTGAGTTGTTCAATTGCTGTCGACGACGCCGTAGCCCAGTCGCTTGTAGAGGAAATTCGAGTTTGTACGATTGGGGGAAATGGGGGGGATCAGATAGCAGTGATCGACGTTGAGTATCTCAATGTAGAAGATACGGGGAATTTGGGCTCGATGGCGATCTCGAAAATATCGGTATATATATCGGGGGATGTAAGCACGGAAGGTGGAATGGGACAACGTAGTTCTAATAAATTCTGAGAACAGATATCCCTCCCACAAACTATGACTCAAAACGAATGCATAGACTGGAGTAGAGATAGGTGATAGAAGTTGAAGTCAAACGGCCACGACACTCAGTTGTGAACTTTGAGATGGAGACAGGATCATGACATGTGGCTGCATTGTTCCTAGCTCGCGGGGACCTACCTAGATAGGCCGTGGAGCACCCCCTACCTACACCATGGTGTCCCCACATAGAGAGCTCTGCTGCTCTCCGCTTAGGTAAACCACATACAGTACTATCCAGGTAGGCTAGGCAGTTTCAAGTAGGAGGTGATAGATTAAATGTTTTTGATACTAGTTATATCTAATTCTATAAACCAATTTACAGCCTCGCTATGTAAAATCTCTACAACTCGTTTCGCAATCGCGTTTCTAGTGTTGCGCACATTGCCTACTAGAGCTCTGTCTATCCGATGAGAGCCAGATGTTCCATGCTGTCTCGTCAATTATGCGAACCCATTCCAAAACATAGAACAGCCTCTGAGTCCCTTCATCTCGGACGGGAGTGGGGGAGGCAGTATATGGGATAAATCGAGAGTCATAGGTATATTTACCGATCTACCTAAAGTCTCTGGCCTTGAATATCCCATAGAATACCCATCAATAGACAACTGCTTTTTTTTTTTCGTGTATTTTAGAGTTTATAGAGATGACGTGTCCGTGGCCATTCTCCCTGAGGGCGGCGGGTCCTACAAACTACCTCACTACAGCCTTTAGTTACATTTATGGCCTCGTCAAGATTTACAGTAAATAAACCGAGTATATTAGTTGCTTCGGGGTTGAAAGAATTATCGTTTGCAGCGGTTATACCTCGTTACCTAGTCAATTCACCGTTTCCGTAGATCCCCTGGAGCTGAACAGCAAGCTAGAAGAGTAAAGCATGGGTACGTTACTAATAAGACTTCAGCAGAGTACGATAGCCGATGACTGCGACGTAATCTTCGGGTATGCCCTACTCTTGACCTGACTTGACCAGCGCAGAGCAACTGGGAAAAGGGACCAAGGCGGTGACTCAGAAACCTGAGGCCACTCGTAGTTGATAAACGAGACATGAACAGCCGTGAAACAGAACCTCGTGATTTCTAGGGAATTGAACGAGATGTAGCCCAATCCTATGCAAAAGACTGAAGTAGCTGGCCAATTTTATATACATTTCAGGTGGGTCATTCTGTGTCGTCCACGGTGTCTAGCTAAAAATACTACATTAGGGAAGCTCTGCAAGGGACATGCCGATTCCCTGCTAGACATGTTGTACTGTAGCGCGATGGATGTGAAGCCACAGCTCTACAGAAGCTTGAGCCACACCCCTCATACGAAAGTAAGTACTTACTTCCAGTACGTAGAGCTTCGAGTTTAATCAACTCCGTGGCGCGCGAGATTAGTGATGCTAAGAGCCAAGCGCCTTTTTTAGATAACATCAAATTGACAGTTTGCCCAAGTCCTATACACAATGTTTACCAAGTCCGCCGGCCAGATAATAGCGCGGAGGCGCAGACCGACAGTATCAATGCAGTTCATCCCACGGTCCAGCGGCGCCCCTCTACAGCTTTGCCGAGCGCGAGCACGCTTCTCATCGACGCAAGCGCCCAACGAGCCCAGACCAAAAGGATCACTCGATGTAAGCCTAGCAATCTCGGCGAGCAATTCTCCCCCCTTCTCCTAGACAACGATTGCGAGGAGACCGGGGGCAGGTGGGGGAAAAGGGTTGGAAAATCAACGAAATAGCCCGGCGAATTATAACTCAAAGGAGAACGAAGAACTAACACGCCGCTCTCTCGCCAACAACAGATCAAGAACTTCTACAAGACCTTCGGCCGCCCAATTGCCAAGGTCTTTTTGATGGCTATTTTCACATACCAGCTAGCATACTACTTCTGGGTCCGCCTGGAGCAGAACGAGATCCGGTCCGAGATGCAGGGTGTGTTGCTCCAAGATTCTTCTACCACCACTCTTCTTTCTTCGTCGCATCAAAACCAGAACATCCAAATGTCATACATATGATTGATTCGCTAATGGGAACCCTTTACTCTATATACAGCCATCATAACCGACCTCGAGACAAGGATAGATGCGCTCGAGCAAGCGAAGGCCCAGAAGAAGCGGTGATGACGAGCGTGATGAGAACGTGAAGGACGCATCATGAACCTCCGAACACGGCGCGGGACAATGACACTGCGAGATCACCGAGTTCGCAAGCATGGCTTGACACCGTTATTGCAGCTTGAGATTGAGGAAGGAAGTCGCTATACAAAAGAACAGAGCGCTTCAATCTTCCCCTGCCCGTCTCGTTGTGAGACGAGAGAAAACACAAGCCTTGTGTTCAACGTATCCAGGAAAGCAAACAGTCTTCGCTAAGGCACCACAGAGTTCATGGCGCATACATTGACCGTCGCAGTCAATATCTCTAACTGTGGACTGGTACTGAGCGGTCATGTCTTGGAAGAGCCCGAAGGCGAGGACTCAAATAAGAGCCAACCCTCAACATGAGATAGGACAAATCGCCTCAAAGAGATCTACTAGTAAGCACGCAGGCATGATTCAGTGGAGAACACTTGGAAGTCTCATTATAGAGTACGGTATTGAAATCAAATCCCAAGAACGCCTATGCCAACGCCTTGCATCTTCCGTACAGTGCCCCCTTTTGCTTCGCCTGTTGTTCTAAACTCATAAAACAGCTACACATGTAAAGCCCACGCCTCAACGCCCGTATATGAATATTTTCTAAGAACGTTATCCATGAGATCGTCCCTAGCTTCCTTTTGCCCCTCTATTTTCATAGAGAAACTCACGAGACTAAAATTATTGGCACAATGATGAGAGCTACCATGCTCGCCCAAGAGATCGCTGTCGTAGTAGCAGCGCTGGGGTAGTATGCTGATCCAGGGTAATTACAAGAAAGCTCCTTGCTCCTGTCCGGCACCGCATAGCTCGTGTTGAAGCCATACTTCGAGCCCGACAACGGACAGGCGAACCCCATAGATGCAGGGCAACTTTTCACGAGTTCATAGCAGAGGTAGTCGCAGGGTAGTAGCTCCTTGTAGGGTCCAGGCTCGATGGCGTTGTCAATCTCTACGTTCCTAGAAGAGCTGAAGGCCTTGTTCTCGCCGTACATGTCCCTGATGCTTTGGTCGACAAAGCTGCTGTTAGGAAATGGCGCGTTAATGTTACGCATCTGTAGGTCTTCATCAGTTGAAGAAAAATCCTCGCATCTCGGTATAGCGACCGAGCAGAGCCAGTCCTTGTAGGCTTGCTTGCAATCCTCGCAGCCGCGGACGAGAGAGTACTTCTGGGTTGGGGGGGCGTCGCAGGGTGTTTGTTGTAAGACCTTGTCAAAATTATCCCACATGGTCCGTGTATAGTTGTCGTAAAAAGCAGCGAGGGTAGTTCCGTTCGGAAATTTTTCTGCATTTCCGGGTACGGCATACCTCGTCTCCGTACAGACAGTTAAGTTGAAGATGAAAGTGCAGGCACCGTCTAGTTTAACACCATTGTAAGTATAGCTCAGAGTCAGCTCGTATATATCCAGAAAATACTTACTAGGTTTTGTGCTAAAGTCCACGGCATCGTACACGACCACACCACCCCCTGTGCCACTCCCTTGTCTCTTTGTCAGAGATAAACTCGTATTCAGGACTACTATCCCTGAATAGTCGGTGCTGGCGTTCAACCCAGTGATGTAGAATTCTTGCATTGTGAGATTGTTATCCCCGCCTTGCCTCAAGCCAGTTGTTGCTTGACTACCTCCGTCCTGTAGAGGTCGGATTTGTGCCCAGCTCTTCAATCCGCAAAATGATTTCCGTATGCCGTTGATACCCAAATTGTCTTTATTCTGGACAAACACTACATATGGAGGTGTGGTGACTACCTCGTCTGGACTGCTCGTAAGGTTTTGAGTTGTAAGTAAGGAAGAAGAGGCGTCAGAATCGACCCAGTATAGGTTCGGCTGGGCCTCAATATCATACGCATGATAATATCCGTCGAGAGAGGCGACTACCTCGTAATTATATGGCAACGTGGTGTCAAAATATTTCTCGGAGACTTGAGGGGCCGATATACTGAAATATACATCGCTATCAAGCGAGGTATTGTACATCACAGCCCCTTCGTCAAAGACAATAGCTTTTTGGGCAGACTCGTCTCCTCCTGGCCCGGGCGAAGTATTCTCGCTTGAGGTAGACACAAATAGAGTCAATTGCGGAGGATCCATGGAGGTCTGGTCGGGTGAGATGCGGCCGGGCTGATTGCAAGTATTTACTGATACATAGAGTGTCCTAGATGATGTCTGTCGTCGGAGTAGATCCTGGTCTCTGAGACCGGCATCCCCGTCATTCTCGCCTTCTTTAAATCCGTGTGTTCCATTCAAGCTTCTACGAAGTTCATGCGTCGTATCAGGCTCTTGCGCCGATCTACCAGAGACCGAGGCTACTTCAAAAACATATGCGATCGTATTTCCAGGATCGATGTTGCTCGTCGTGGGGTTGTCAACATCGAGAGGCGCTGCTCTATCTGAGACCCTCCCTATTATACCCCGATCGAACAAAGAGAAACCAGGGTCATAGGAAGGCGCTCGAACGTCGACCAACTCGGCGGCGTCCTCGATATCGTGGAAAAAACCTTCCTGATCAATGGTATTTGGAATTTGAGCCAGCTCGGCGGCAAACGCGAACTGTGGAGTAAAGAGGAAGAGATACAGGACAATGACGAAGAATGAGGCTATCACAGAGGCGGCGAGGCGCGACTGCAGTGGACTGAGCTGCATGGCGATCGCATAGCCCCCGCAAGCTCACAGATGAAAAAGAAATCGAAGAAGTCCGAGGGGAAGTAGATGCTGAGCGCTAGCCATCAACCTCGACGGCATACATCCTGTCGCGATGGGAGCTGGAGACCGAATTCCGTTTGGAGCAGAAGCCTCAATTGGATGAGGATTTTAAGGCGATTGTGATTCTGGTGTCGGCGACTGGTAGTTTGTTGTTAATGAGCTAAAGTCAAGTTTGTCACTTGCGTGCAAGAAAGGCGCGAGGTGGTGACGACGACTTGTTATCGTCAAGGGGCTTAAATCGTCGTAGGGCTGTTTCACGCATTGGAAGTCACTAGTGGCCTGCAAGAGCTACCTAGGTAGGTACCCAGGTAGGTAGGTACCCAGGTAGGTAGGTAGTACTTAAAGCCCCCCCATTATTATAGGCCCCACTTGTCAGGTACCTACTATACAGTACCCGCGACCGACCTACCCACGACCTACCCGTACCTAATCTCAAGTGGGTGTGCTATGCTTAGCTGCCCCCAAAGGCCCCCAACATTGATGTACTGCACAGGATCGCTAGACGCCAGCATTTCAAAGCGATGAAGCAATAAATAGATTGGTGGGTATGGGACATTCAAGAGCACCTGAAGTTTGGTAAGGAAGGTCTCAGTCAGGTTGTGTGTTATGAAAAGCTCTCGCATATATTGATTTCTCCATGGGCACTGGCGTCTCGGCAGACAATCACGATGTCTTAAGAGGTAGTGATATGCGAACCCGTACAAATATAAAGGATGATATGTGGTCAGGACAGACAAGGACCTGAAATAGTAGTCTACTTAGGTAGGTATATAGATCCATTACTAAATAAGGAGGGTGAGAGGCGAGAGAGAGCACCTAGCATTGAAAGCAGCTCGCACACGTACCAGTCGCAGTCGCTTTCGGAATCGCATCTTTCTCCAGTCTATATCTTCTAAGGTTGTTATTGATAGAAGCGTATTTAAATTGTTCTTAGACTCCACTGCCCTCTGATTCCCGACCAGCAATCAAGATCAGGAGCTCGCTCTTTTTATACTACGTAAAAAACCTCGAATGTTCCGACCGTTTCAACCGACATCCGGACCCTTCCTTTTTCCTTTTCCCACTCAAGACCGCCAGGGCTTCCCAATTTCATGTCGCCATGCAAGCCACAGGTGATCATTTTTTGTGGCGCATTGACCCATCTCTGACAGAGCCTCAGCCACAGGCCCTGGGGCAGCAGGACTGCCAGGTGCCCAGTTTAAGCTTATCTTGGCGGCCCAGGCCTAGGCTGAGCAACGCGAGGGAGTAAGTACCAAGTGTGGCGAAGCTGGTGCATCGTCAATATCAAATGAAATGAGGTTTGCTTGTGTAGACAGGTTGTCGGGATAGATATGCAAACGATAGCATGGTTGGATCAATTAGCGACCGATTCCAACCTCACCTGCTACGCCTCTGGGGTACAACGTGATTTTTGAGCCTTTTTTCCCTGCCCTGCCCTACAAACATCTCGCGTCGATTCCTTCATCCGGCATTGTTTGTAAGACCTAGCGCCGAGGACGTGATAATTGCAACGAGACTTACAACAAATCTACCGGATCCTACGGGCCTCGTACAACTGCATTCTACATGGAAAGCTCCAACTCCCAGGAACACCGGGCGCGAGGCCCGCGCCTGTATCACAAGAAGTCGAGAACTGGATGTCTACGATGCAAACAGCGGAGAGTAAAGGTAAGACGGCGCTAAGGGTTTCTTGTCGTTTATCGCCATTGCGATGCTTCTGCTGCATTCACTTGGGCTGATGCCGCGGGCAAGTGAGACGGGTTGTGGCTAACTTGGCAATTCGTAATAGTGTGATGAGCTGCATCCCAGCTGTGGCAGTTGTTCTAGACATCTGGTCGAATGCATCTACCAGACGAGGCCGCCCCCCTCCACAGCTGGGAGGGTCGATTCTCTGAGTCAGTCAGCTACCACGGCACCAAAGCACACTGTCATCAGTGTCACCTCTGCTGGCTCTACTCCAGAGATGGCCTCTCAAGGGCATGGGCGGACGCCACTGAACGCTAACCCGAACGAGTTGACTCTGGTCCCGTCACCACACAGCTCAAAATTTTACCCTTCACCTAGCTCATCTCACCCAACTCCCCATTTTGATGACACCGAGGCCGAGGTAGATTTACCAGACGGTCCGTGGCGGAGGTTGTGGGAGCTACGACTGTTACACAATATGCAATGCCTGTCCAAGCACCCGTTTGGGGAACCCACAACAGCTGAGCTTCAACAGATGTGGTCCAAGGATGTGCCAGACATGGCCATATCCTATGCGCAAAAGCAAGGACGCTGCAGCCTCCTCTATATCGAATTAGCTCATTCAGCGCTGCATCTGTGGACAACGAGCTCTGACAAACAGGAGCGCGACGAGCTTATCAAACTACAGCAAACCTACCAGCTTATGTGCAGCAAGGAGCAGAGGCGTGACGTCGAGGACATTCCGCAGGCGAGTCCCAAACTCCTAGACTACATCTGTTTCACAGCCCTTAGGATCGTGGCGCACTCTTTGGCCTTAGTACAGACCTTGTCTATAGATCCATGGGAACCGCCTTTGCAATGGTTGTACATGGGCCACGGGGCTGGATATGTCTTTCGCATGGCAAGGGAGTCCATAAAAGCCGAGCATGAGACCCTCATAGCCAAATTTGTGAACACGCCACCGATTCTGCGGGACGCCGACGAGTTGCTCTTGGGTGATTTCTCCCGTCTCGCATGGTTGCTCGACCACCCTGGGCATCCGAGCTCCATCGAGGCGCAGACGGATCAGGAGCTCAACGATAAAGGTGTGAGATCGGTATACGAGCAGGCGTTATCATATACATGTAGTGTGCTCAGAGCAATAGAACGGAAAGAGAAGCCGGGAGCCATTGCTCGAAGACTGGGTGGCTTTGCAGTCTGGGTACCAATCGAATTCAGCAAATTCATTGAACAGAGGCGCCCGCGAGCATTAGTTATTCTGGCCCATTTCATGTCCCTGTGGCTGGACTACGATAATATCTGGATACTTGGGCGCGCGGGAGAATGGCAAATCCGGTGTATCCATAAGAATCTCCCAGTCGAGTGGACATGCAAGCTCGACGGCCTCTTTTCAAAATTCAAGCCTCGATGAAATCGGCCGTCATGACACTAAGCTCACCACTTCATTGTCACTTTCAGTGCTCAAACATGCACGAAGCCTCTACTTGACTGTGGGCCTCCTGATCAAGGATGATCCTGAAGCCGGCACCAGACCCGACGACCTTAGCTCGTCTATTAAGACAAAATGCCGTATGGTCTATATACCAGCAAACCAAATCATTGGCATGACTGTGAGTATCGCTCTCATATCTCGTGTCTTATTTTCTTGCCATTTAACCTGTCTTAGGCCCAGTCGTCTTCGTCGCGCTCTCACTAAACGTGCTCTCAACGAATACTTTAGGGTACCATCCCCCATTCAGAGGTGCATATAATAATTGAAATTCATTCTGGTAGGCCAAGGGACTTTTATTGATGGCTTAGCCAGGGGTTGATAATGACCTAGTCCAAGAACCAGACAAGGCTCTCGTGGTTGATGAGGCGATTAGAATGAACAGTAACGCCAATGTTGTGCTACTAACATCGGGCTTATGTATAAGATACCCCGTGCAAATATAGATTATATGGAACGTTAAAACGAACTCCTCCCGGTGCATATATTTTCAAGACTACCTTAGTGCTTGGTGACCACGCGTGATAGAAGGACACCCCCAAACTAGCAAGTTGTAGATTTTTGGTTGCGTCAGTGAGACAATGCCCCACATTCCAGCCCTTGCCCAATACTGCACTTCAAGTTCACTTACCTCACTCATGCGAACTATAAGACAATAAATATACTGATATAGGGTCTGCACACTTGCCTCGAACATATCAGCAGACAGGACCCCCCGACATAACCGTTGATCAAAATACGTAATGGCAAGAAAACCATTTCCCTTCGAGAAATGTCACCCAAGCTAACATAGCCTATCCATTGTAGCCACCAAAGCGGAAGACAGTAACGAGAGGCGGCGGCGCCGACCGGGACTCGGACTCTCTCCCCAAGGAGCGGCAGTCAAAGCTCGCCAAAGAGCACAACATCTCGGCACGTGAGGAACGCGAGATCAAGGAGGCCTTTGCGCTGTTCGCCGAGCCTATGGAGGGCGAGAAGGAAGGCGTCATCCCAACCAAGGACGTCAGGCGGGCCATGGTGTATGTCATGCTTATTTATTCGTTCTCACTCTCTCTACGTCCTTTCTCACACTCAACATGGTCCATCACTTTCATTTCTCCCTTCTCTAGGCAGACCCTCACTAAAGTTGAAATTGATTGACACAACACAAAAAAACTCACTAACACACCGCGCTCTCCCCACAGCGCCCTAGGACTCCCGCCCACGAAACCTGAGCTCAAGGAGTTCCTCTCCATCATGGACCCGGACGAGGACGGCCACGCGACGTACGAGCCGTTTCTGGCGATCTGCGCGCTGAAGCTGCACGCGCGGGCCGACGGCGACGGACCCGATAGCGCGGAGGTGGACGAGGCGTTCCGGCTCTTCACTGGCGCAGCAGGAGGTGTTGGCGGCGGCGGCGGCGGCGGCGGTACTGATGCAGAAGTCCTCACGCTCGCGCACCTCAAGCGCATCGCCATGACCCTCAAGCAAGAAGTCGACGAGGCGCTGCTGCGCGACATGGTGCTCGAGGCCAACGGCGGCGCGGGCGTCGGGCGGGGCGTGACCAAGGCCGAGTTCGAGGAAGTCATGCGTAGAGCCGGTGCCTGGAAGTGAGAAAAGAGGCTCACCTACTACATACGAATCTACCGTCTTGTCTTCGTACTGTGCACATCATGAGTGCCGAGAGAGAAACAAACTCTGTTCTTGCCGATCCATTTGCGCGGGCAGAGGAGTCTAGTGGGATGAGAAAAAAAAGAAGAGTTAGTTTTTCACGGGGCAAAATAATTGCTCATCCCCCGTTTTCTGATGAGGAAACGATTCGTGCCGATGGATTGGAAAGAGTCGAAAATGCCCGCGGCTTTACTACAACTCACGTCAGCGGCGCAACAGAGACCATGAAATATCAACAGGCACTTGACATTAAAGTGCATGGCCAGAGACGTTTACAGGGCCAATGACGACGAAGTTCAGTCTGTCGTCTGGAGCAATGGACTCTATTCCAGGATATTCACAGAAGCCCTCTATTAGGGGTCTTAATTATCTATTTTTACGTGCGGCAGCGGAGATTTTGTGCACTCCCGCAAGAATCACTGACCTCACAATAACCACGAGACAAAGGACGGACATCTTAGTATTGATTGTTCACGTAATGTTGTGGATTATCCCGGAGGAATGATGGATAGCTGAATGAGTTACAAGCCCCATGAACATCAGGTTAGGAGATGCCAATATACTCAAATTGTCATCACTGTCTTCTAGAGAAATACAGGTCTTTCTTCGTGTTTCTTCGTGTTTTCTCCTAGTTTTATTCCAATAATGTTTTATGAATAGCTCCGTGGATCGCCCTGTGTTAACGCCTGAGTAAAATGCACGTTTGTCCTTCTATAAACAGCGGAAAATCAACGTCAGGCACCCTGCCCAGAAATTGTTCTCTTCAAGAAACCGAACAAATGGTGAGACAAATCTAGATTTATTCGTACTGGGCTCCTCTTTGAGAGATATGCCCCATTACCTAAGTAGATTGAAGATGATCATTCAGCTGGGGTAACTGTAACGTTCGCGTTCTTGGCATCTGCAGCCGCCTGCGCTCTCTCTTGCGCCCTCTTCTGTGAGTCTATGACGGCTTGGAGCTCTGGGGGTGCCTTGAATCCCGCATGATCAGAGTGCTTCTTGTAGAAGTAATTGTCAGGCTTAGGGCGCAGCTCCTCGGGTAGCTCCTTGAGCACGGCTTCGAGTATCCCATCGATTGAAGCCTGTTTCGAGGAATCACGGTGCCAAATCGAGATAAGGTGAGAATTGAATCGCACGGAGAGTCCTACGCCACAGATCTGGTCTCCTGTGTCCAGTATTAACGCTAGCCAGCCTTTTGGGCACGTATACCGGGGCTCATACCTTCGGCCAAGGCCTCCTGTAACGTCTCGCCAATTGCCATCAGCTGGATCCGCGTCCAGAAATCAGGACCACTGCTCTTGGGCATCCGGAAAGTCCAGCTGCCTCCTAGAATATTTCGGCGATCCTCCCAGATAGGCTTGAAGCCACTCTTGAACAGATACAGGGATTCACGCATTTTGATCTGGTCAACCGGGGTGTTGTTGTCATACCTCCAGAAATCCTGGACCGACTCGATCTGAGTGCCCAACTGCTCTAGAGAGGAATGGTAATTGGTATCATCGGGCTTCTGGTCTTTGGATGGTCTGGCAAGATGCATAAGGTTAGACAAATGGCCCTCTCCATTCCGCACCAGTCAGGACAAAAAGGTTGAGTAAATAGCTTTTACCTGTCGAACCAGACGTTCCAATAGTGCTGGGTGGGCAGTGGCCGCATCGTCTTGAACAGGTTGCGCTTCGCATCGTCCCGTTGCTCGGCAGGCGAGCTCACACTGGGTGAGTTGGGATCTGTGCTCTGGGAGAGCGAGGAAAGACCCCGTGTAAACAAGCTCGGTCGCGTGGCCATGGTGAAATGGGTGAAGTTGTCACGCTCAGTTCTCCTTACTCGGGTACAGAATCCAGCTAGGGGGGGACACAGTGGGAGGATGCTGACGATGGCGGGGTTGTTGGGACGGTTTAACGTTGCCAAGCCCTCGTGTCTCGATGAGGGAACGATAAGCTAGTCAGTGTCCAGCGTTGTTGAGAGCGAGAATAACGACACTACCCAGGTCTTTCAGCCGCAGATTTAAGAGGGAGAGCGAGCTGCGAAGGGAGAGACGACACTCTGGCGGGCAGTTGGGTAGGAGAAACACAAAGGAACCAAAGGACACAAAGAAGCTCGAGGACACGCGCCCGCATGTAAGGCGTGAATCAGGGGAACCGTAGCACACCTGCAGGAACTTGAAACAAACATATGACAATAACTGGACAAGGTACCGGTCATAGATAAGACCATGAGATAAATAGGAGATGGGGGCCTGTGTTTGTCTCCATTTCCAGGCATCCTTACAAAGGGTACATGTGCTGTTCAACGTTGCCATTGGCTTGGGGGAGCTGGAGTGCTGAGCGAATGGCACAGGTAGGGGCCCTGGATTCGGGTAATTGAAGCTCTTAGCTCTACCTACTATAGCCCAGGTGGGTTTCCGGTGCTAACCAAGTATTTATAGGTAGGTAGGTAGGTACTTACTTAATTACAGCACGTACCTCTGGGTCTACCTTAATAGGAGGGAGGTACCTACCTACCTACCTACCTACCTTAGGGCGCCAGGGGGGCGTAGGAAAAGCGTTATATACAGTCTGTTATATTCTCATATAATATGTGGCCTAGTTGGTTAACACTTATTTTTAATTTCTAATATGCTATTAGATTTTAATTATATTTAAAGTCTAATAGTATTTTAGTTTAAAAATAATTTTATTTTAAAATATTATTTATTTTTAATATAATTTTAATATAATTTTAAATATTATAAGTAATAATTTCTTTTAGCTATAAATAAACCTTATTTTAAAGCGCTATTAGGGGATAAGAAAATAATTATAAAAAAGGGTTAAAGTGCTAAAAGTCTTATAAATACTTTTAAAAATAACTATTATAAAAAGTAATAAGTATAAAGCTTTTATATATAACTCCCTTTTTATTTTTTAATATATTTTTTATTTAAAATTTTAATTTTTTAAATTAAAAATAATATATTTAATTAAAAGCTAATATTTATTATATTATAATTATATATAAATTAAGCTGTTAATGACGCCTAA
>NPFG01000373.1:0-39406 GCA_002288965.1 Xylaria sp. MSU_SB201401
TTTTTTTTTTTTTTTTTTTTTTTGTTTTATATTTCCGCGTTTCTTTTAGTCCGCGTTACATCTAACATGGTCGTCATTGCAACCCCAGAGATGCACTTGGGTATGTGTGTCAGTAAAGATGTGGCGCAGCAATACCGACTGCATGGGCGTGTGGCTTTAGCATGGCCTACATAACTGGCAGCTGAACTAGGTGTCGATAGGTACCCTTTTTAGGCAGAGAGCTAGCGGACTTCAGGGACTTGCAGGTAGGTATCCACCAAGTACTTTGCTCATAGCCTCTAGAGTGGTCAACTAACGCTACCTACTGACACGGAGCTACCTAGGTTGACTGGTACATGAACCATCTGCTATTTGCTCCGGTGCTCTCTTATCCTCCCTTCCCACGACATATACGCACCGTCGATGAGCCGCACCTGTTAGCGGTCATTGCTCAATCCGACTCGATGACCCGTGAGACATCTTGCTAAAGACTGCGCGCGCACTCGCAATCCCATCGCTTCGCCCTGTACCGAAGAATCCTTCTCCCCCCATCGACGTCTTATCGTCCGCTGAGGTCATGTCCAACACTCCGGCTCCGCCTGAGGACCAGGCGAGGTTGCTCGAAGATGCCCTCGTAGCTGTTCGCCAGCAGACGGCGCTTATGCGCAAATGTCTTGAGACCCCTGGGAAGCTCATGGATGCTCTCAAGTGCTGGTACGTCGGCTGTCACGAGCCTCATCTTGCCTTGTGTTACGTCACGAAGCTCTACTCTAGGCATCCAACTAACTCTATTTACTTGTCTTGTAGCTCGACCCTCGTCTCCGAGTTGCGCACCAGCAGTCTAGGGCCGAAGCAATACTATGAACTCTACATGGCTGTCTTCGATGCCTTGCGCTACCTGTCCGTTCACCTCAAGGAGAACCATCCCCACAACCATCTCGCCGACCTCTACGAGCTAGTTCAGTATGCCGGCAACATTGTCCCGCGCCTCTACCTCATGATCACCGTTGGCACCGCCTACATGTCGGTCCCCGACGCCCCCGTGAAGGAGCTCATGAAGGACATGATGGATATGACCCGTGGTGTCCAACATCCTATCCGGGGATTGTTCCTTCGCTACTACCTCTCCGGCCAGGCCAGAGATTATCTGCCCACCGGCGACAGCGAAGGCCTAGAGGGAAATCTACAAGACTCGATAAGCTTCATCCTCACCAATTTCGTCGAGATGAACAAGCTCTGGGTGCGGTTACAACACCAGGGCCACTCGAGGGAACGGGAACAGCGCACGAGGGAGCGCAAGGAACTACAACAACTTGTTGGCAGTAATATCGTGCGATTGAGCCAATTGGTTGATTTAGAAGCCTACAAGAACGGCATCTTAGCTCCCTTACTAGAACAAGTAGTCCAATGTCGAGATGTTTTAGCTCAGGAGTACCTGTTGGAGATCATCACCCAGGTGTTTCCCGACGAGTTCCATCTACACACTCTTGATCAGTTCCTCGGCGCTGTGTCGCGATTGAACCCTCATGTCAATGTGAAAGCAATTGTCATTGGACTGATGGATAGATTATCCGCTTACGCTGAGAGAGAGTCTCAGCAGAACGTCACAGACGACAAAGCTAAGCTGGAAGAGGAGGCGCTCGCCGACTTGCTGGAGAAGATCCGGATAGGGAAAGAGCAACAGGAATCCAAACCTGCACCGGCGGAGCCGGCCGCTGAACCAAATGGCGACCAGTCGAATGGAGAACCCGGAACGGATGCCGAAGCCACTCCCGCAGAATCCGAACCGGCAACACCCTCAATCACCGATACAGAAACTACCGTAGTCGATAACACGCAAGAATCACCTACCCCGACGTCTGATGGCGGTCGCGGTATTCCTCAGGATGTCAAGCTCTACGAGATTTTCTTCGAGCAAGTCAACAATCTCGTCAGTGCACAGCATTTACCCATTCAAGACACAATTGCTTTACTTGTCTCCTTGACAAACCTAGCTCTCAACATCTACCCTACTCGACTTGACTATGTCGACCAAATTTTCGAGTATGCCAACCGTAAAGTCAAAGAACACGCCAACAGCCCGGATCTTCACTCTACCCCGGCCCAGCACAGTCTGCTTGCTCTTCTTCAAGCCCCCCTAAAGAGATATGCATCCCTATTCACTGCTTTGTCTCTTCCCACCTATGTCCCACTTGTTCAGTCTCAGACTTATCCTACAAGAAGGGCAGTCGCTGGCGAGGTCGCAAGAAGTCTGCTGCGAGACCAGATTCGTATTTCGACTACAACACAGCTAGAAAATGTTCTGGAGGTTCTGAAGGTGTTGATTAAGGAAGGTACGCAGCAGCCGTCAGGATACCCCGGCGGTCCTCAACGTCGTGCGATGGAGACGGACGAAACGATGGAAGAACAGGGTTGGCTCGCGAGAATTGTCCACTTGCTGAATGGTGAAGACAACGATACCCAGTTTCGCCTTCTCCAGACAGCCCGCAAGGCATATGCCGAAGGTAATGAGCGTATTCGGACAACCACTCCTCCTCTCATCACGGCCGGTATGAAATTGGCACGCCGCTACAAATCACGCGAGCACTATGATGATAACTGGGAGACTCAGTTAAGTGCCTTGTTCAAATTCATGCATTCTGCCATTTCGGCGCTTTATACCAGAGTTAATGGCTCCGGTGCCGCCGAGCTTGCTCTTCGCCTATTCACGGCCTGTGGGCAGACGGCAGATATGGTTGGTTCTGAAGAGGTCGCGTACGAGTATTTTGCCCAGGCTTTTACGGTCTACGAAGAGGCCATTTCCGATTCAAAGGCACAGTTCCAGGCAGTCTGCGTCATTGCCAGCGCACTTCACCAGACGAGGAATTTTGGCAAGGAGAATTACGACACTCTAATTACCAAGTGCACGCTGCATGGAAGTAAGCTGCTTCGAAAGCCGGACCAATGCAGAGCGGTGTATTTAGCAAGCCATCTTTGGTGGGCTACGCCAATTGCCACGATCGAGGAGTCTGATGAAAACGTAAGGAACCCCATTTGTGACAGCGGCTGACTTGCACAAGAAGACACTAGTTGCTGACAGATTCACTAGCTCTATCGTGACGGAAAGAGGGTCCTCGAGTGCCTGCAGCGAGCGCTCCGAGTCGCCGATTCTTGTATGGAACAAGCTACCTCAATCGAGCTGTTTGTTGAAATTCTTGACCACTATGTCTACTACTTTGACCAAGCTAATGAAGCCGTAAGTGTACTGCGATTATGTGTGTAAGGTATCGGCGAAGCTAACGAGAGGCTAGGTTACTACTAAATTTATCAATGGGTTGATCGAGCTAATCCACTCGAACCTCGGCACAAATCAACAGGATTCGGTCAGCATCGAAACCAGCAAGAGGCATTTCAGGCATACGCTTGAGAACATTGCCGGAAGACAGTACGAGGGCATAGTATTGTACCCTCAGAAGTGATGGAAGACGTAGAACTCTTCAAAGTGGGCTTGGGGGGGTTCACAATGAAGTTGATATCCAAGCCCGTCAACGCAAATCCGGAATTGGACATGTTGGGCAAATGTACGCTGGTGTGCGTGTGTGTGTTATATGAGCTCAGAACGGTGACGAGGAGCCTAAAAGTGTGTGACGATAGGCATTCTTGTGTACATATGTATATCTCGAAAGATTTGGGACCATTGACTTACTTAGTAACCTAATATTAGGTCTAGCCAGGAGTTGAGAGTGAGGGGGACGAAACGAAGGTTCGCGGCTAATGATATGAATATTTATTTACTGCGCCGCTTGACTATTGATATGTCGCGATAGCTTCACCTACTACTTGGCTGATAAGGAGGTGCCCCTGATGATGGAACTCGATTGAGGCTGTGTCGAGGATGGATTACATAACGTTACTAAGTACCTATGCAGGCTAAACCAAGACTGGGTAGCCTCTGGTACTTTAGGCTGCTTTAGGTAAGAAAGAGGCAGCCTATGGCCTTGGCGTTGCTTCTATGCATGTTCGAGATGGATTGGGTGTTGCGTACTATACATGTTCTAGAGGAGTTAGTACGGAGAAAGTCTCAAAGATTTTCAATTGGAAACTGTCTCCCTTTTAATGTCTATTTGACATTTCTCTCCTAAATATCAATGTTCAAAACAGATATAAGCCGAACCACTTGATAGTCTTCTATAAATGTTTGAATCTACAGAATAGCAGCAACAGCGACCCCCTGTTTTCCTTGTCCGCATGTGTAAATACCTATAACTCACTATAGCAGGTAACCTCTATCTATTAAAATAAAAGAGAAACTGCATACTACAACTTTAAGGATCTCATGATTAATAAAAGCCCCGTTTTAATACTTTCGTGAAAGATATCTAGCTGCCCATGTACCGCAAAGTCCAGTCCCCCAAAACACTTACACGCATTACGCATATATAGTAAGCAAGACGCCAAGCATCAAGACATAGGTACTACTGGACTGTACATATCAAGTCGTGATATGTTACTACTGTAAAGACATCACCCTCGCTCAACGGCAATTTTTGAATTGTGAGGTAATAAAGGCAATCTGTGTCGAGGGCTTATTAGGAAAAGCTAGAACTCCAGCGTAGGGGTTAGGGGCTTGAGGTGACACTGTAGCACTGGGGAACTTTGGCGGGCCGCTAGGTACCTGGCAGAGCACTAAAGTTAGTGGCCTCTTATGTGACATGTCTCACCTCACCCTCCACGCAGTAACTCAAATGCTGTCTTAATCCGCCAACACCGCCAACATCGCGACGATTCGACGATTGATCACCCACAGCAACCGGCACGCCGCCCCTGTGCTACCTACCGTCGACATATCGGTCACGATACCTTCTATCCTAGAGCTTCACACTGTCCACCCTATTCCCACTTTCAATGCCCATTACAAACTCTTGCTTAGGCTTGTTCTCCTTTCCACTGTAAATTCATCCACTCATTATTATGAACCTGTCGACCTCGTTTGACCTCCGCTCGCTCCTGTATTCCTGCTCAGGCCCTGTCCTCTACTTAATACCACTTCTGTGATCCCTTTTCCCTTTCCCTATCACTTGCAAGACCTAGTCCTTTTGGCTCCGATGTGCTTGCATTAAAGTAATCCTCATCTCCATCCACAATGCCATCCGAGAAGTCCCGGTACGAGCCGGCGCCGCCCATACCGTCGTACGAGGAGGCCACAGGCGGCGATGCATCCTCCTCCCGATCGCCCTGGCCCCCATCGCCATCGCCATCCGCCCTAGACACCAGACCCGATCACGAGACCGAGGCCCAGTCTCTCCTCCGCCATAACAGACCCCTTGACTCGTCGAGGAGGGCACCAGCCGGCTACCAGCCTCCACACGTCGAGACCGATGATGAAGGTTCGGATTGGAGCCTCGAAGATGACAGCGATGATAACGATGCGACCGAAGCAGCCCAGGTGCGGCGTGAAATGCAGGAGTTGGAGATAGAAGATCCCCTTAGCGATTCAAACTCGAGCACATCGTCTTGGACAAAAAGAATAGGCTTTTCACGCCTCTCATTACCGCGATGGAAATGGAGGTGGCGCCTACCGCGGATGACTGTTCGGCTTCCTCGCCAGTCCGATAATGCAAATAATGACAACAATGACGGCGAAAACGCCACATCAAATGAGACGAGGACGAGATGGCGCATCCCCAAGTTTTCTTTCAGCAGTCGCGATATCGCACTCCTCGTCGGCCGGCTCCTTGCCCTCACCGCCGTCCTGGGCACCGTTTACCTTCTCTTCGTGAGCAACATATTTGCGAACGTGTCTCAACGTCTGACCAACCAGATATACAACCCCGAGGAGGTACGGCAATTCGTCCAGCAACAAGTCGATTCAGAACGGATAAGAGAGTCACTAAGGCATTTCACTAACTATGCGCATCTCGCGGGCACCCAGGGGGACTACGCGCTTGCGATGGATATACATAAGAGCTTTGTCAGCGACGGTTTTGATCAAGTCGCCGTCGATGAGTATTACGTCTACCTGAACTACCCGAAGAAGAATGGCCGGCTTATCGAGATCATGTCACCCGACGGAAAAGATCCTATATGGAGTGCCGTCTTGGAAGAGAATGAAGTGGGAGGCGAAACCGCAGGCCACCAAACATACGCGTTCCACGGACACTCCATGTCTGGAGACGTCAGGGGTCCACTGATTTACGCAAATTACGGCTCTCGCAAAGACTTCCAGAGACTCGCAGACAAAGGGATAGATACCAAGGGCGCCATCGCACTCGTTCGTTACCACGGCACGCAGAAGAATCTCGCGTTGAAAGTGAAAGCAGCGGAAATGGCTGGGTTTGTCGGGTGTATCGTCTACAGTGACCCTGCTGATAATGGTTTCGTCAAAGGTGAGCCCGCGCCGAAAGGGCGCTTCATGCCATCTGATGGCGTCGAGAGGGGCTCGGTCAGTCTGTCCAATTGGGTTATTGGCGATGTGCTCACCCCTGGTTGGGAGAGCAAAGAGGAGAAGCCCCGTATGAAACTCGATCAGACCAAAGGACTTGTGCACATACCCAGCTTGCCAATATCCTGGCGAGATGCCAAGGTATTACTACGGCACATCGAAGGATTTGGTGAGCAAGTCCCGAAGGGCTGGAGGGGCGGCGTCCCCAAAATGAAGTGGTGGTCTGGCAATTTATCTTCACCCATCGTACGTCTTAAGAACGACCAAGATGCCGAGGAAAAACAGAAAATCTGGAATATTTATGGCAAGATTGATGGCATTGAGCAAGAAGAAAAGTCCATCATCATCGGCAATCATCGCGATGCATGGGCATTCGGCGCCTCGGACCCTAACTCTGGTACAGCCATCATGCTCGAGGTAGCACGCGTTTTTGGCGAGCTCGCAGCTAGAGGTTGGCGTCCTCTCCGCTCCATCGAATTCATGAGCTGGGATGCCGAGGAGTATAATATGATAGGGAGCACCGAGTTCGTCGAGAAAAACCTCGAAATTCTCCAAAAGCAGGCATTTGCATACATCAACCTGGATGGTGCTATTTCTGGGTCAGATTTCCACGCCGCTGGTTCCCCTATGTATCGCAAGCTGGTCAACAAGGTTATCGAAAGAGTCTTCGATCCTGTCGCAAACGAGACCTTGATGACCCTATGGCAGGATAGGAAGGCCGACCTCGAACCACTAGGGTCAGACAGCGACTATGTCGCCTTTCGAGACATGGCGGGGACCAGCTCGATAGATATCCGCTTCGACGGCCAAACGATCCCACGCCACTCCTCGTACGACAACTTTCAGTGGATGGAGTCCATTGGCGACAGGGATTTTGTCTACCACGGTATGCTCGCCCAGGTGCTTGCGCTTCTCATCATCGAGCTTGCCGACAGACCGATTCTACCACTGGATTTGGGCAATTACGCGTTCAGCCTGGACCGCTACTATGTTGATCTCTGGCAATGGGCCGAGAAGAAAGGGATCAATAGCGGCGACAACCGCAAGATCAATCTGGATCCCATCAAGCACGCCCTCAAGCACGTCAGGAAATCCGTCGCGCAGTTCGAGAGGTGGGAGCCCTACTGGGAACAAACTGTCATCGCGGCCAATGGGTGGGAACCTGCGGGCGTGGGTATCCGGCGGGTCGATTATAATAATCGCATGGCTGCTTTTGAGTCGAATCTTCTTGATCTTGAAACCGGCGGTGGTGTAAGTTTGTTTGGCCTTATTCTTTCTTTTTTTTTACTACTGCTACCTCTGTTACATTAACTCTTCGCAAATCTATGCAGTACGCTAATCATTCATATTGTTTGACTGATAGATACCGAACCGGACGCAGTTCAAGCATGTCATCTTCGGCCCGCAGCTCTGGAACGAGTACCCGGACCCGTATTTCCCTGCTATCAGGGACGTGATTGAGGTCCGGGACTGGACGCTTGCGCAGTCGATTATTGATAAGACGGCTAAGATTATTGATTACGCGGCCACGGCGCTTGTCGCGATGTGAGGCTGTTCATATGCGCTACTCTCTTTTGCTCCTTTTTGGTTTTTTGAGAGCTCATGGTGTGTGTATATGTGTGTATACATGCACAAACGCGCAAACGCGGGTTTTCCTTTTTGCTTATACTTACCAGATGATGGTTCTTTAGCCCCTGAAGGAAGGGAGGGCGAAAGTTCTGGTAGCGAGTCGACTCGACTTGCCTTGACTTGGCTTGACTTGATTTGGCCCGACGTGGGAATAGTCGGGTTGGTTGACTGACTGATTGATTGATTTGCATGGCTTGGCGTTCCGGTTCGTGGGTTACCCTACGTAGTGTAAGCCTGTCCTTGTCCTCACCCCTTTTTGATTTCTTTGTGATGGTGATGGTGATGGTGATGGAGGGTGGTGGCGGAGGGCACATGTGTATGTAGAACTGGCAGGAATTTTTGTAAAAACAAAACAAACAAATAAGGAGATCGGTTAATAAAGAAGGAAAGGAAAGGAAAGTCAAGTAAAGTGATGTGAAGGTAATCAAAGGTAAGAAAAGTTAAGTAGAAGTCAAGTAAAATCCAGGCAAGGAAAGTCATCCGAGGAAGGAGTGTTCTGCTGTTCATGTCAACTTGTGACACTCGATTTGTTGGGCTTGTTCTCGTATAAGCTTTAGCTACGGGTAGAGGTGTAGACGGTTTCCTGTTAGTCCATGTGTCTTGAGTCTACGATAGAATTATCTGTGTTGCCAGAAGGTTGTCGCCGGATAGATACCAGGTTAGGTTGGTAGTGGTGTGCACGCCGACGCGTATGATCTGATTATAACAAGGGCTAGGGTTCGGGACTTGGAAGAGGGCTTCAAATTCGATAAAAATCGTGAATGGCTACCAGTCTTCGCGATGGGATCGCGTCTGACCTTGCGGGATAACTTGCACTTGATTGTATAGAGCCCTCATGCTACAACTCCCCTCATGATCCTAACCTCCGAGATCTACCAATATGTCTCACGCAGCTATTCTATTTACTGTTCTATTAATCTTCCTCTTGCTAGTCTATGGCATGTCTTGACCTAATTACTAACTAAGTGAGGGCTCGCAGGCAGATCCCTCAAAAGACGATAAGTCTGTGAGATTTGGTCAACGCGTCGGGGCTCTGGCAGACTGGGCATAGCGCGAGATTTAATTGTCATTAGAAGGGTTCGGAAGATATCAGGTAAAGCAACAGTTGGTTGGTTGGCTTTGTCTTATGGGTAAAGTGTTGTGGTTAGTGGCGTTGCGAGTGAGGACCTTGATGGCGATAACCTTGATGGTCACGTAGAGTGCGGATCACTCCGAGCGGCATGCATAAGTATCCTTGGAACTGCGGGAAGATGATTGAAGTTTGTTGTTTACTTCATTATACCTATGTTAGCTATAGGGGAATAATTCTTGATATCTATTAGGCCTCCTTACCCCGTCGACGCCGTTCCTATATCCTTATACTTTCTTTGTCTTAATTTCAATGGCGTCTCCATTCATGCGCATGCCTTGCGAACTGCGTCTGATGGTCTATGCGTATCTCTTCGATGCGGGAGAGGCCGATATAAGCATCGATACGAACAAGGATCACCCAAACTCTGGAACTGGCGTGAGCGGATATAAAAAGCATCACAGGGCAACTTTGAGAACTATTTCGATCCGAAACGGCAAAGACAATCCATTCGAGTGCGCCCAATGCGGCCAGCACAGGAACCACCCCTCCAACCCCTATACCGCCGCTCCAAAACCAAATCAGACACGTACACGATACCAAATGATAGATCGCTCGTTCGCGCGTCGCTGCGTAGAGACGACTTACTACATGGTGAACAAGGGGGCTTATATCTGCGCTGCCTTGATGCGCGTTAACTGGGTCGTGCATAATGAGACTGCGCAGCTGCTGTATGCGACACACACTTTTGACTTCGGGTGTGATGTCGAGGCCGTTAAACCATTCCTCTCGGACCTCTCTCCTGCTACACGTCGCCTTGTGACGCGGATCGCGCTGTATAAAAAGGGACCGTGGATGTATGACTGCTGGAGTGATCGATGCGAGTGGCGTAGTAGTATGTCTCCCCTGTCCTAGCCCTACTGTGCTTCCTCTTCCACAGCAAATATGTAGTACGTCCAACTAACTAACTAACACCTAATATCTAGTGTGCACGTACCTTCGCGACAATGCCTTCGTCAAACACCTCCAGCTCGTCGTGCAAGCCGGCCGCCTCTCCGACGCCCGGGAGTGGGAGTGGGAGGACGATAGTCCCCGCGAGCTCTCGAGCAGGGACGTAGCGCTGCTGGTGGACATCCGCCACGACACGCTGCATTGGGTCGGGGACATCGTGCGCTTGAGGTCCCTCGAAGGTGTCGAGGTGATTCCGGATTACTGCATTGTCCCTCCGCCGCAGACCTCGAACATGTATGTGTTCTTGGCCTTCTCGGCATCAGTGAACACGGGCTTTGCCGAGTTTCTGAGCGAGCGACTACGACTCGCTAGTAAGGAGGCATAGATAGATACTTGGAAATAGTGGGATCTACGTACCATTGGTGTGTCTCATGTCTGCCAGGGCCTTTATATATATTTAGTCTTTATCTTTCTAATAACTTAACATTTATCTTTTGGCTACATAAAAAATAGGCAAGGTTAAGTTAGCAATATACTTAGGTTAGATTGGTAGTATTGAGCTATTTCTATCTGCTCATAATCTAGCTAGCATTTTATATATATTATATAACGCATCTCCCACTTGGCCGGGACACCTAATTAAATGGGCCACCTACCCTTTATATTTTCTAGTGATCAACTAGCATAGTCTATACTATGAGAACAATCGTTTAGGGAAATCAATCATGGAAACTTGATGCGAAAGTTATCTCAGAGTCTGTGACGTCAGCAATTGCCAACAAAAACAAAAAAAAATTAGGTAACACAGGGTGTCGTTACTATGTTACTGCCTCCCTCCAGACATCAAGTAAGATCCGCAGAATGAGGAATGATAGACGAGGAGGCGAGATTAGTCATACATAGGTAGTATCTACAGTAAAACGGCTGCACGTGACTTGTGTGGACATACAAACGATTTTCGAGGATACATTCTTGAAGAGAAAGTATGATAGTCGTAACAATGGTGACAACGAGATTTCAATAATGAAAGTCATGATTAAATACAGTCATATCAAAGTTTTACTTTTACTTTGCAATTATAGTATATATTTTTAGGAACTCCTTACTATCGTTATTAGAAAGCTTTACCTTTGACCCTAAACACTCCAGACTAAACTAGAAGGTGAAGCTTGAGAAGTTCTATTCAGATACCCCCAAAACTCTAAGTTCTCTATCAAGCTCTGATTGGTCAGAGTCTAATTAAGGCATTGACCAGTGACAATATGCGCGTCTTTATATTTTTCAAACTGTGTGGGCTTAGCTAGGTAGAGTATGGCCAATAAAGTCTCGCTGTTCTTCAAATTGAAATGCTTTGCATTTTGATTTTCAGCGTATTAAATAGACCGCTTCACAAGGTAAAGCTTTCCATTTTAGGGACAATCCTGGCCCTACTATGACTTATACGAAGGTAGACTTATCCATGAGATGATCATCCGACTGCGTCTGCTAAAGTCCTGGTTATGACGTGATCATGCGACGCTGCCTAGCCCGTCATATTACTAACAATTCCTTCATTATCTAATGGAATTGAGGCTAGTATCTTGAAGTTAGACTATGCTTTACATCAAGAGCAATTCTCACCAAACTAGAGCTATCACTTTGTCCACCATGACTCTTCTTCTGCTCCTGCTGCCGGCATTTGTAGCAGCTGCATTCGATTATGCGGGGTGCTATTCTTCCGTCCGACCCCTCACCTTCGAAGCCCGCTACGTCTTCCAGTCCACAGGTTGGTGCAAGGCCCGATGCAGACAACGGCAGATGACGGTCGCGGGGCTGTCCAATGGAACATCATGTTTCTGTGGTAGCGAACTGCCATCGTTCACAGATCGGTTAGAAGAGATACATTGTGACTTGCGCTGTCCGGGATACGCGTTCGATATATGTAAGGTGCCTCTCTATGTAATAGTGGAATCTTGACAGCGAGAGCCCAACTGACTGGGTTGGTCGACAGGCGGGGGCAGATTCTCTATTTCCGTCTATGCCGATTACATGAATGAAGAGCAGACGTCCACACAGACGTTGACGGAGACCTCAACTCAACCAGTAGAGTTCACAACGAAAGAAATGAGAACTGCAGCGCCATTGCCAGGTCAGAAGCCTGTGGGCTGAGATAGAGTAGGGTCATAACATGGCGGCGCATCGTCCTTGTATTAGACCCCTTTGCATGTGCATACTATTACAGACTACCTACTCATATATTGTTGAATACTAGTTAAAAGCCTGTGCGTGGGTAAAAAGTCTGTAAGCGCTCCTCTAGCGAAATGTTAAATGGCGATAAATTCAAAGAATTGCACCAAACCATAACGCACCGTTCAAGTTTAGAAGTACCGCGCGACCGCCACGCATGAAATTAACCGCACTCTTTGCCCCGAGTGGTTACAAGTAACGGCTTCAAGCAAGCTACTGCGGGTGAAAAGTCTGCCTCTAACACGCTGTGCCGCTGGGGGAACGACAACTATTGAAGAGTCAGTAGCTCCTCTTTTATAATTACGTAGTAAGATTTATACTTCTCAAGTTTGCCTACCTTATACTTGATGAGTAATGCCGCAACCACTTTCTTCAATTGCATCATTGCGATGTGTTGCCCTAGGCAGACTCGTCGGCCGCGGCTGAAGCCCATGAGCGTCGCTTCCATCAGTCTAAGCTCCTCACGATCGGGCGTGAGCCAACGTTCCGGGCGGAATACTTGCGCATCTTCTCCGTATACCGTATTGTTTTGGTGGATGGCGGGCGGCAGACAGCCTGTGCTTGTGCCCTCCGGGAAGAACATTCCCGCGATTGTGACGCCGCCGGCCGGGACGAGCCGCTCTATCGGCCACGTGGCGCTCGAGAATATTCGCATGCTCTCTTTGATCACAGCATTGAGATAGGGCAACTTACTCACTTCCGAGTAACGAGGTATTTCAGACAACTCCACAAGCTCCGCTTCAAGTTTTTCTACTATGTCTGGATTCTGGATCAAATGATACAGAGTGGCTACTATCGTCGTGGCCGTGGTATCGCCCGCACCTGATATAGTAGACATGAGCATTCCTACGATGCCAGGGGTATCCAGGACATCGGGGTTAGCCTTGCTAGCGTCGATGAATTTCTGCAGAAGATCTGTGTGTGTGACATCACGTTCTGCAGCAAGCGATCTGTTCTTCAACTTCGATACAGCCGCAGCCGCCATGCTGGACGGCGCTCTCTTCAGGCGCATGGCAATCGGGTTGCGAAACACGAGTCGCTCTAAGCCTGGGAGCGAGGACCACCGGCCCCAGTGATCGAAACGATCGCGGATCAACTGGATCGATCCTCCCACGTCGCCCTCGGCTGCTAGACAGCCCAGTGGCTCACCGAACGAAAACCTCCCCGCAGCATCCATCGTGTACCACAGGATCATTGAAGAGAGGTCGAACGCCGCCCCCTTTTTGCTGTCAATGGCAGCGAGAAGTTCTCGAATCGTCGCATCTATTGAGCCCTCGTAGTCTAGAACCGCGGTCGGCGTGAATGCGTTCGCGACGGACCGACGAAGAGCCGCATGACGCGCCTCATCGCGCGTACTGACGAGACTCGGCACCTCTTTCCCGTTCTGGATGCCTATCAGGACATCGTAGGAGTGTGCCTAGTAAACTAATGAGCGTCACTGGGCTTTTGTTAAGAGTGCAAACATAGCTTACCGTGGTGAAGCCTGCGCGACTCCCATATACAATGCTGATGACCTCGGGGTCACTGATACTGATGCTTCGAACGCCATATCGGACGATCGGCCCGTGTTGAGCATGGAGATCGCATAGCTTGCTTCTTAGTTGGCCGTTGTATTGCTGATACGCCCGCCATAAATCGGTCGCACCGGCGAGGATAGGGCCGGGGGCTTTGCGCAGGTGAAGCCAGCTGACTAGTAGACGGGTGCTAATGAACGCTAAGAGACCAAAGATGAGGAGCACAAGCGCTGAAGGCATGATTATAAGGTATCCTGGCGCTGAGAATGCGCCCTAATTCAATCTATTAAATGAAGATGCAGGTACTACGAAAATGTTACTCATTTAGCAGAAGGAGAGGAGATATACCACTTAGGCGAGGGGCTCCTCCTCTCCACGACGATGGAGATGAAATCATACATAGCTTTTGTGTGTGTTATGTCCGTATGCAACGAATGCGTGGATTTCATTCGTAAGAGAGGCCAGGGATCCTGCTTATCCGCGTGTAGAGTGTGGTAGGTATACGCTACTAATTCGGGGCTTGCTTAGTGCTTACATAAGATGAGATAAAAAGAGGGTATAACACGACTTATTCCCGATGTTATAAGAAAGTGGAGATGGTTCAGCATCTGGCTCTTAGTGTTGGATGACGCGGGAAAACGAGTCATGTTAAGAGAATTCCGTATGTGGTTCATGGTTGTGTGTAGCGGTAAGAGGAGTCTTCCTCTCAAGATTTATTCCAAAAACTCAGCTTTAGAAACTCAACATACCGTTCTGGAGGGTTTGGCTGAGATTGCTAACTTCTGTTCTGTACTTTGGGCGTGCGATGTTGTCCAACTAGTCGATTACCTTCTCGGCATATACCCAATAGGTTTCGCACCATATTGCTTCACCGTCATACTGTTGGCAATTGGCGACAAGTATAAATTTCTTTTCCAGTGCGTTTTTGTCATGTATAACTTCTAATAAGGGATTCTCTTTCGCATACCTTGATAGCTATCTCAAGTGACAGTTGACCATTCATCACCACGCTCACAACAGTACCAAAGTCGCATATTATTCCGACGGGAGGCTCTGAGGTTATTGGACAGCTCACGTGCGCCACAGGTGGCACTTGTCTTCGGGAGTCGGCTTGGTACGGAAGGTGCCGACTACAATGGCAGTTTGTTAGTAGAAGCTATCGAAAACCATCGCTCCCACCCTCGGCACTGAAATCTTCAGCCCGTACGTGGGAATTTCCTGAATGCTTCTGAGTCCAAGTGTTGGTGGGAACATGACGGAGTGGTGGACTGCGTGCATAGGTAGTTGGTTGTACACACGACACTTGGTTGAGGTTGAAGGATTGCTGCCACAAGGGTGCTTCCTGCAAGAGTGAGAGCCGCCGAGCTGATCTTCACGATTTGCATAACCTCGGAAGTGGTGAAGATACCAAATGAGTTGGTGTCAGACCGCTGTGTGACAGTTCTGATGCGTATCTAGGGTTCTGGTGCGGCACGATGCTCCGTATTTAAACGCCATCACCTGTTGGGTCTCGAATATTGTCGTTACATCGAGACTGCCTGTCAAACCCGACTGCTGGGAATACGGCGGAGACTACGGACCAACCCATCCTACCTAGGCGCATCTAAAAAGCTTCACATTCATTAGCTTGAGCTGGCCTTGTCAGCTAGACTTTCGAAGAACAATAACTCACTGACTGGATCTGACGCTATTTTGAAAATTGTGGATTCTTGACCGACCTGGGGCAGATCTATGTAGGATACTAACGCGACCTAACCTAGCCATCTCCACTTCGATCTCGGTCACGACGGTGGCAAATGTGCTAGCGATTAATTTCCGCCGTTCTGCCTTGTCTTTTACCATGATAGTTCAACTGCTTTGGCCGAGGTACTTGGACATTACAAGAGAGTGATTGGCTGACTTGCTAACGTGATTTCCTACTCAAAGCAGCCGCTTTGCCCTTACGGATGCCTGCCGTTGCTGAGTATGGCGGGTACGGTACTTGTAACTGGGCTGGCATAGGTGTGTCACGGTTAGTTGATCCAGGCTGCTTTAATCTGACTCCGGGAGATCCCACATAAAATCGGATTGGCCCTGTACCTATGAGACGAAGCATTCGCTTGACATCAGAGAAGAGAAACAACTGATTTCGTCTAGATTAGTCCCTCTTCTATGGAATCGAATTTGGAATTATCTATATCAGCAATATTCCTACTAAGCTCTTGCATATGATCGAACACCACAGATTAACATGTGTCAGTCATGGTTGATTAAAGGTGTGCTTTCAACATCATCTAACTTTCAGTAAGCGCAACCTACTTCAGAATACTTTAGCTTCGCTAAACTGGAAACATCAGCCTGTCCTATTTGGTTGATAGATAGAACAGGAAAAGTAAATTATGCTGTCTACAATATGCTAGTGTCTCTCTGCGCGGAAATCTACACTGCGACCCCCGATGTGTCGGCAGCTTCAGGGTCATTCTTGCTCAGGAGTAGCCACCGGGGGAAGGGAGGCATGTTACATTTGTATTCGAGCCGCAATGTGGTCAAATCGTTTCCCATTTTCATCCTATCTATCTACACCATGTAAATGCAGACCCCCTCAGTCGTATTGAGTTCTCTCAGATACGAGGTGCTCCAGGTGCCATGATGTTGTGTCATTTCTTCACCGTCTTGGTGGGTTATAGATAAAATTCTGCAGAAATTCTCGAATGGCGTCGTTGGTTTCGCTTACCCCTACGGTTAGGAGTTGTGGGTGGTTGGGACCTTTATCGCGGACTGCCCCTTCAGTCTCGTCGAGGGCGTCTTGCAGGGTTGGTCTATCTTTGTGAGGCCAAGCCCTATTGAGAGATTTCAGTCACACTTGTTGCTCCGTATATTTCCATACTTTGATGCATCGAAACAGTTGGGGAACGCTACGTGCGAGGCCATTATGTTCCGAATGTCCACTAGCTAAGGGAAAAGGCAGACCGTCGTAAGAAAGACTCACATGCATCTTACAAGTAAATCCCGCAACTGTGGATCTATGATGATGTTTTCCCTCAAAACCTCAGGCGCTCGAGTCCGTATGGCACGTTCTATGCCGAAGTCATCCGTATAAGAATACGGAACGGTGTTCTCTTCTAGTTCAAAGATACCTGGATCACCCCTTGTGTCATCAATGCAGCATAGCCTCATCAAGACCTGTTAACTATGTCAGAGTACTACTATTGAAAAATTCTTATAAAGAATATGCGTACCTGGGCTGCACTAGTGAGATTCTTGATACTACCATATTGTGTCGGATTATCGGGCAGGCGGCTAGATTGCGGGCTTAGTCAATATGGTACAAATGATATTCTTTCCAGATTCAACTCACCGTCTCGAAATTTGTTCTGTTTCAATCTTTCCACGGCCAAAATCTATGAGCTATAGATCATGTTAGAGTTCCCCATCATGTACGAGACCCTGTCACTCGTCGCATAATATTCAGGGTGTTTCTAACCTTCAACACAGGCATTCCTGGGTCATGTTCCGCACCCCGCAGGTAACTCGCGTCACTAAACATGTAATTTTTGTTGTGCCCCGAGTTTTGTGTTAAGCCCTCATAAGGTCTGTCCTGAATTATCTCTCGAATTATCTGTCCGTAGTACTCGGCTTCAGGAATGTCAGGGGGAAACGCCATCGCGACACATTGGCGAATCACTATTACAGTTATGAGTATATGAGCCTGGGAAGTGTTTAGGGTGTAGTTGAGCCACATGGAATAGGAAATACACATACTGCAAAGCCAAATCCTCCAGAGTATTCGACAAGGAATGTATTGCCCGGCTTGTCTAACTCTTCTCTCGAGCCTGTGCAATGTATCACTGCGCAAAAATTTGAGATCAGTGGATGCAACGACTCTTGTCTAGCGCAAAGTATTCAGAAGTAGACGTGACGAAATTGTGTTGTTAATCTGGGTGGATAGAGGATGTTCAGCGGTGGTTAAGAAACTTGTGGGGTGCTAACTATGGTAGATACTCAAGGGCAAAGGTAGGACAACGTCTTATGCTTCCTGCAGCTGATTGAGAGCGTTCTTCGCCAGCTTCTTGATTTTGCTGGCCGAGCATATATTCTTCGTAAGTGCTTTCCCCGTTCGATGTACCGGGAAGGTTGAGTATACTGTCGGCCATTGATATCAATTGTACAATATGTTCTGCACCGCGTAGCCTTTTCAGACAGTTATATTCATTCCTCAGATCCGCATCCGCGTCCGACTGCTCATCAGGTGACAGGGAACTATAAGAGTATTTGACCACTATATTTTGCGCTTGATGTTCAGCCGAGCCCTCTTCTAATAAGGCGAAGCTAAACGTGCTATAGTATCTATACTAAGTGTATTATAACCGGGTGTTTCTATCTGCGTGCTACTTGGTTAGAATCTTGCTTACACTATATATACCGAAAAACATACCCAAAATTAATAGAATATATTTTTACCTAATAAAAATCTAATGCCTTTAAAATACTAAGTCTATATTTATTTTATTATTATTAGATTAGAATCTTAATTATATTATAAATACTAAAAATTATACTAAAAATTAATAAAATCATAGATATATAATTTAAGTCTAATTTAATTATTTTTTTCTCGTAGAAATAGTAAAACTAAGGCTAAAAAAGTGTTAAGTTAGCCAATTTTTAGTGTTTTAAAATCTTTAGAATAATAATTTTATAAATAAATTGTTAGTAAACGTGCCTTTTTTAAAACGAGGGCTTAATTACTAAACTAGCTGCCTTACTAGCCCTTTTTTCTGGAATTAAATTATAAAGAAATTTATAGATTTTTATTTTAATAGATGTAGAAGTTATTATTATAGCCTTTATTATTAGTAATAATAATCTTAGATTATATTAAGGCTGTTTTAATATTTGTAATACTTGCTAAGGCATTTATAGCCTTATTGTTATTTAATTTGAAAAGGTTGTAATCTAGGTTACTATTAAGTCTGTAGGTAGCCTGCTGTTAGGACTGCTTTTAGGTAGGTTTAGGATAGATTTTAAAGCTGAAAAAGGCGCTAGATTAAGAGATTGTAAGTTTAGCATTATAATAATAATTAAAAATCGATGAAATTGAAAGCGTTAAAGGTGTTAGAGATAAGTAAGTGTTAAAGGCGTTGAAGGTGTTAAAGGTGTTGAAGGTAGGTGGCCGAAGGTTAGTGGGTTAGAAGGTGGGTGACGGTGAGTATATAGTAGGTAATATATGCTAAGCTAGGTGGCTAGCACTTGAAGCTATATGATTATAGCATACTTAGTGTGGATACTACAGCACGTTTAGCTTTGCCCTTCTGATAGGACTATTGTACCTCCATGACGGCCTAGACCGGCGAACCCCCTGAGCCGAACCCTTGAGTTGCAAGTAAAATAACCGGCTACTTCTATCCCAAGACGCTTTACGTCGTCTAGTACCCCTTGGATGTGTGACATAGTAGCCTCTCGCCTGAGACACTTGCTGGCTGCGCACTTGAGTTGTAGCGAGCCCTAATGAGAGCTCGGTAAGCACACCTCGAAGGCCTGAGAAACTCAAACAGGCCAGGCGGTCCCTCTAGATCACACGTGTCATAGTCGCGGGGCTAACACCGTAAAAGTCCAATATGATTCGCGGTAACGACCTGGTATATGGTAGCACGGACTAGGCTCTTTGTTTTATTTGATCTTTTGCGTTAAGGTGATGTTTCCGGTCGTGTCTTACTTCCGTTAGGGCTAGGAACTGAGAGAGGTATCTGCAGGGTAGCCACATGTGGCTTAATCAATTCAGCTACCCATAGCGTCCAAATAGGTTAATACAAGGCCGTTTGTTACACATATACATATATATGCTTACTTAAAGCCAATGGAGCCATCAGTGTATTGCAACAAGAGTTCAAGTATTTATCATGAACTTCGAAGGTGCGTCAATTACTGCCCTTAGTTAGCTGAACAAAACGCTATCCTTTCAGTGACCGCACTTCTCACAATCACAGCTCAGATAGCCTAATCTAATTAAAGAAAAACAATTAAAGAGCATCTTATGTAAATTTTATAAATATATTTACGGGTGTTGACTTTGTTAATTGCTACCTAGCTCCATGACTGTTGGGCTGGAGAGGGCATTCTGGGACGGCCCATTTTGTGTTACTCGCTAGAGTCTTCTACAGGTAGAAGGAGATAGCATAAGCGTCCAACCCGATCTATGTGAGACATTTCGTCCGTTTGCCAATGTGCCGGAGTCTCATTTTTTGGTAGGCTGCGGTGGCGATCCAGTTGTGAACGAAAATATAGAAGAATGCGGGCACGATAAGCCCGGCGCAGACGAGGGCCCCAGAATGGAGAAGATGGTGAACCCATACGACGAAGACTGGAAAGCGTCATTATCTTCAAGACTCTCGGTAGCGAGGCCAACTTGTATCGCGGTCAGCACGACGACAAGGTAGACTGTCGTCCCGGCTAGCCAGACGAAGTGATCCCGGAAGAAGGCGCCGTACTGATTCCAGTGCGATATGTAGTCGCGTGGTGGGGTCTGCCACAGACGGTATATCTTGTTGAGCCGGCTCGGACGGAGCTCTCCGTAATAAAACCGCGGGTCGGTGTCCGGGTAGATGTGATCCGTGCCTAACTGCTCTACAAACATCCTCCACGCAGGCTACTGCACACCTGGCAGAAGCAGGCGCTTCTCCTCGGCGATGCAAAAGTCGCTCTCGTGGGAGATCAGCGCAGCGTAGGAGAATAGGAAGCCGAGCGCACGCTTCCGGAGCCCACGGCGCTTACATTCCTGAGGGTGACCTCGGTAGATAGTAACATCATCCATGGAGCAGCCGCATGCATGACCACAGCAGAGATATTCTGCCCAGAAGCACGGCTCGAGTAGGAAGCGTGGGACAGGCTTTAGGAAGATCCGGCCCGTAGTCCGGACGAGATGCATGTCCATCCGCTCCGCGATGAAGATCTCTCGGCTTAGCAAGAGTTGGTAGTGTAGCGCACGCAGCAGCATCGGCCGACCCGCAATCCAGAGCCAATCGTGGATGCTGTTGAGGCGCTGCAGGTCGAGCTCCTCCTCAACACAGGCCGTGACATGCCAGCTCGCGGCGGCCAAGTCACCAGACTCTTTGCGGTACGACGCGGGCAATCGCGTCGGGACGCATCGCCGACATGCTCATTCTCGTGCTCGCTCTCGTGCTCGAGGAGTCAGATGGAGAATGGCTCATTGAACTGTTAGCGCAAGCAGGGTCGCAACAAAGAATGCTATAGGCGAATACTGAGCGCTGGCGGCTCCCAATGTCGTCTCTGCATTGCGGATTGCCAGTCATCTACGCGTGTGGTGTCGATAAAATAAACATGAAGAACCATCCATCCTAAACGCCCACCATTTCCGTTCTACCGGGTAATACTATCGGTACAATGAAAGGACATGAGCGCACACGACTTGTTTGCGGGGTTGGTGGTTGCAGACATGATCGCTGTGATGCTGCGACGCCGAAGTGTCACAACGAGAGAAGCTGGGCACTTTGGCTTTACCGTATTAGTGAATACCGAGGTCCGCGGCCTTCTGGTTTTCGGACTTCGTCTGCTATCTTTAGCATAAGGATTTTATGATGTGAGTGTTATAGAATAGATGCGAGCAGACGTTGCTACATGTTCTGAATTGGCCACAATCAACGTCCAATACCAATGTGCGATGCCTGTAATGTTGCCCAACACACTATTGTCGCCAGCCGAATAGTGCCGGCTAGTGTCTCCTTGAAGCGCCGTGGTGCGCCATACAGTGACGGGTTACATTGATATGCTAGCTCACCATTTCAGCTGATCAATCTCGGCATGCCGTATTGCCCAACGCAGCCAAGTATGACTGTGTCATCAATGTTGTGCGCAAGGCTTGCAGATTCAGTAACTCGGTCGAAATCATATCATCTCCCAGACGGCATTTATGGCCACACTTCTCTATGCCACATTAACCAAACTGCTGCACCTAGGCTACCTATCTATAATCCTTCTCCGTGGCCTTTGTCGTTGTGCCTTTCGGAGCTCGCTCTGGCTATGACCTCGGCGTGGAGACTGGTGATTGGCTGGAGGGAAGGCACCATCGCCGTGGCTGTCGCCGTGGCTGTCGCTGTGGTGCTGGCCACATCGCTCCATCCCATCCTTACCAAGATTCGTCGACGCAGCGACAAACCACGGTCAGGGACATTGGAAGAGATTGCTGGTGGAGACGACGCCGAATTCAAGTACATTGACACTCCCCGTTTTGAGCCGTTACCTCTGGCTGACTCTGGCAGGATCATCGCTGTCCACGGCCTCGGTGCCGATCCAGATCATACATGGACTCGAGCCGGCCCCGACGACTCGGTCGATAGAACCCAAGATCCCGGAACCACCGAACATCGACCTGCGCAGCACTCGAAGAGGATCCATCTACTTCGAGATTTACTCGCATCAGACTTTAAAAAAGCTAGGATCCTGAGTTTTGTTCACAACTCCAACTGGCTGATCGACGCGCCCGTCAAGACGACCGAGGAGATTGGCATATGCCTGCTGGAAGAGATCAGGCGATTACATCGCGTAATGATCACAAAACCTTTTTTATGACGTGGCTAACATGTTTACCAGCGGCGTCTACCTATCATCTTCATCGGACACAGCCTGGGCGGCATCATCATCAAACAGGTGGGGCAACCAGCCTTGAATCGTTTTGTGTTCTGACCATCACAAGGCTTTATGCAGGCACGATTCTCAAGACGTCATTGATGATACTTGTGGTATCATCTTTCTCGGAACCCCTCATCAGGGCTCCTCCGCATCCGTTGCTGCTGCTGTCCTGGCATTTGTGACTGGCTTTTTGGGATCCGACACAACGTTGCTGATGTCTCTGAGGAGTCATGAGGGCCAACTCAGCAACCTAAACCGGACGTTCCAGGATCGTATTGATGCGAAGAAACGTCAACGACCTAAGGATTTCATCGCATCCTTCTACGAGACGAAGCCTATGTATCTGTTCAGATGGCTATCCCTTGGCCTCGTAAGTGTCAATGGTTCTAAATTACCAGCTGTCTAATCTTTTCTAGGTTGTTTCAAGGGACTCAGCCGTGGTCCACGCCGACAAAGAGCACGATATCGACACCGACCATTCCGGGCTGAACAAATGTGCTGGGCATGAGGATGGGCTGTATACGAAGCTGAAGGAGGCGATTGACAGCCTGAAGGCTCCATCACTGCTTGAGCAAGCCGACATCTGGATACGCGAAAAACACTATAAAGACAGGCTCAAGATTGAACGGCTCTCCGGCCAGCAGTTGCCGATGGAGCAGTGCTACATCAATCTTGTCATTGTGGAACAGTTCGTCGAAGACGCAAATCGCCCCAAGGAAGGAGACGCAGGGCCCTCCCCGTTCTCCATCCTCGCTCGACAGAAGGTTGAGACACCAGATAAGGCGATCCAGGTCGAGTTGGCGACAATCTTCAGCCAACGCAAAGGACGTGACGGTCGCATGATAGAGCCAAGAAGAATCTTGATCCGTGGACACGCCGGAGTTGGCAAGACCACCTTGTGCAAAAAGATTGTCCACGACTTTGCCCATGGCAAGCAGACGGAGCTACATCGCTCATGGACGAAGTTGTTCGACCGCTTGCTCTGGATACCTTTGCGGCATCTGAAAGGCCGATCAACCTACGGATACAACCATGAGGATCTGTTCTACCATGAATACTTCTCCAGCCAGGGACACGACGATGGCAAATGTCTGGCTAAGGAATTGTGGCGAGAATTGAATGATACCCGGAGCAGTAGAACCTTGTTTCTCCTCGATGGATTGGATGAAGTATCCGGACTCTGCGAAACGTTTCTTTTTCTTAAGACGCTTCTGAACCAGACCAACGTCATTGTTACATCCCGTCCTAACGCCAACCTCCCAGATGGCGTTGAGGATCTCGACCTCCAATTGGAAACGATTGGATTCTACCCAGAACAAGTTGAGCGTTATATCGAGAAATCCTTCACCGATCAAAAAACCGCCAGGACTGATCAGAACAAAGTCGACAAAGTCCAGTCCTTCCTTCGGAAGCATTGGCTTATACGGGGTCTCGTGCGGATTCCAATTCAACTAGATGCGCTTTGTTACACCTGGGACGACCACAAATCCAAAGCCGTACCCGATACCATGACTGGCCTTTACAAAGAGATCGAGCTGAAACTCTGGCAGAAGGATATCTGTAGGCTGAAACAAACCCCTCTAGAGGAGTGCCGGTCAATGAATTACAAGCGAGCCACGGAGGAAATGGGGGATGAACTTCGTCTTCTTGAAGCACTCGCATTTACCGGACTCCATAACGATATACTGGACTTTGATAGGGAGCATCGGAATGATATTTATAATTACTTCGAGCTCTCCGTAACCGGATCCCTCATCGAAAGTCTCTCTTTCCTGCGGACGTCTGACCCTTCATCAGAAGACCACGACCGAAACTACCACTTTATACACCTGACCTTTCAGGAGTACTTTGCTGCACGGTATTTTGCCCAGCAGTGGAGTAATGGAGGGAAATTCAAATATCTGGAATTTGACAGTAGAAAACCAAACATGGCCGAGTCTAACCCTATCGGATTTCTTCAGAAGCACAAATACAACGCACGCTATGGTATTTTTTGGCGTTTCGTCGCCGGCTTGCTGAACGCTAACAATGGGGAGCAACTCAATTGCTTCTTCAAGACAATTGAGGAGGAACCGATTGACCTCTTGGGCCCTACACACCAACGGCTGGTCATGCATTGCTTGAGTGAAGTGGACGCTTCGACAGATTTACCAAATCGATCGAAGATGGAAGAAACGCTCTCACAATGGTTGCTCTTTGAATGCGACTTGACAGGAACTTCACTCTTAGTGAGAGAACCAGAGTGTCCAGATAAAGCCCTGCGCACCGCTCTGAGACTTAGTTCTGAGCGCGAAAGAGAGGGAATTCTAGAAGCACTAGCATATTCTAGCAGACATTTATCCGAGGCGACGGTGGCGGCGCTAGCAGCACTGTTAAAAGATAAAAATTGGCATGTCCGATCTCGCGCCGCCCAAGCTTTAGGGGGCCAAGCAAACCTGCCTGAGGCGATAGTAGCGGTGCTAGCGGTGCTGCTTAAAGACAAAGATGCGTCTGTCCGATATAACGCCGTTAAAGCTTTAGAGGGCCAATCAAACCTGTCTAAGGCGATAGCAGCGGCGCTACTTAAACACAAAGACGCATCTGTCCAATCTCGCGCCATTAAAGCTTTAGAGGGCCAACCAAACCTGTCTAAAGCGACAGCGGCAGCGCTACTCAAAGATAAAGACGCGTCTATCCGATCTCGTGCTGCTACAGCCTTACAGGGCCAAGCAAACCTGCCCAAGGCAACAATAGTAGCACTAATAGCACTGCTTAAAGATAAGGATGGGTCTGTCCAATATTCTGCCGCTAAAGCCTTAGGGCACCAAGTAAACCTACCCGAGGAAATAGTGGTAGCAGTAGCAGCGCTGCTTAAAGATAAAGATTGGTCTATCCGATCTTCTGCCGCTAAAGCCTTAGGGTACCAATCAAACTTGCCCAAGGAAATAGTGGCAGCAGTAGCAGCGCTACTTAAAGATGAGGACGGGTTTGTCCGATATTCTGCCGCTGAAGCCTTATGGCACCAAGCAAACCTGCCCAAGGAAATAGTGGTAGCAGCAATAGTAGCGCTGCTTAAAGATAAATATTGGTCTGTCCGATCTTCTGCCGCTGAAGCCTTAGGGCACCAAGTAAACCTGCCCGAGGCAATAGTGGGCAGCTGTAGCAGCGCTACTTAAAGATGAGGACGCGTCTGTCCGATCCCGCGCCGCCGAAGCTTTGGAGTGCCAATCAAACTTATTAGACAAGATCCTCGGGTCTATTGGGTTATTGCTAGAGTCCGAAAAACAGCCTAGGACTACGACTTCTACTTTTGATCCTCAATTTGTAGAGTCTTTCTACGGGAGTCTGCTATGGCGTAGTTTTAGGGATCAATCTACTTTATACATTGATGGTCGCTCTTGTATCATTAACCAAGCCAGTGGAGTTCGAACGGCTTCTTTAGAGAAGAGCAGTTTACACAGCCAATTTCTAACCGCACTGAGCAAAGGTCGCCAACTTTGGAATCCCCATGGCTACAAGCTGTGGGGCAACTTTGAGAGAGATGATACTCCACAAGGACTGAGATGGTAATATAATATTCCCTTCTCATCTTTGCTCTTTTGTGGGTAGGGGTAGCAACAACTCATTTTATTATGCTGTGTTGGCCATCTATAACGACCTAGGGATGAAGCCTTCCACAACCCTCGCCTCTATCTTCTCTTTTTTTATACCGCTTTAATCTTTCCACGTAATTTAGACGCACCTATCAAAGATTCAGAGATTGAAATCCACTTCATGTACACCAGACCCGCCGTATCGTGACATGTTGGTACTCCTAGGTACGCGAAGTACCCCAGCAAAGATATCGTAGATTCGACTGAAGGATAGAATCCTGGGCTCGCTTACAAGGTGCATAGTATTGATGCAGTATTATGCTGTTGACTAGCTGATCTTGGAAATCGGTGGCTTCTCTCCGAGACTACAGAAAACAGCCTGCATATACATGTTTGTCAGCACTGCCATGGGACTTGTCCTTCTTCAAACCATTCCATTATCGCGCAATGTTTGCAACATCCGCTGATGTACCCTTACTCATCTACTCTTGTAACAACTTTCGCATTCAACGATTCGACCGTCACATACCATTACTATTTCGTCCTCATACCATCACTTGCACCGCTGTTTGTCACCCATCAATGTGCTACAGATATGGCTCAGATAACTCTTGGTCTACGAAGTATCATCTTCCCCAAGACCCAGACTCCCGCTTACAACAAACTGCCCGTTGCTGATGTGCAGGACAACGAGGTACAATTACCTAGGGTCAAGGCCCCCTGGGACAATAGAAGTCCTCCTCATCACCGAGCCATTGTAAAGCTGGGTGTAATCATCACCACGCTTCTTACTATCTCTTTAGCGGCGACGGCCTTGATACTTGCGTCCAAGCCTACCCCTAAGAACCTTGAGAAAGGATTGATCTCATGCGGTCACACACCGACAGAAGCTAGAAATGCTGGTTGCGTCTTTGAACCTATGATGAGCGCTTGGGTTCCGGCGCAGTGTTCATTCCCGGAGCTCATTGACGATAACGCTGGCACGTTCGAGAACTGGTCGTTCTTCTCGGATGAAGCGGTAAAGGATCCGATCACCGGACTTGAACTGGATGGGGTGCGAGTCGGTAACTACACCAAAGTCTTCTCCTCGCACGGCACCGCTCACGACCTGCACTGTCTATACGCTTGGAGGAAGTTGAATCTCGCTATCGAGATTGGGGCTAAACTGATTGACACGAAGAGTCGGTCGCTACATCACACAACACATTGTGCAAAGCACATTGCGCAGCTCGTGGAGGAAGGGGCGGGTTTTATTCCAAAGGAAGATGGCATTCGAACTGTTACCGCGCTGCCTTTGCTGTATCTTAAATGCGTCCCTCTTGTTTGAAAATCACTATCAACGAGCGGGCGCTCATTTGAAGAATTTGAATCGCTTCCAGGCACTTGTTGTCCATGCTACTTGATCGTTTGTTTGACTCCTTCTTCTATATGATAGTAGTCCAATGTAGCCGTTGCGCTCTGAGAAACGTATGAAGTAATTAGTCTAAAAATGGCAATATTCGAAACTACCCTTGTGAACGCGTCCATCATTTTCTCAGCCAGCGCCCGGGACAAACTGAATCTTCAAGCAATAGAGGTGATGCCTACTGATGAGTCATAAACCCCAATACCCCTCTTCCTCATCCCACCCGTCTCATCCCCTGTAACAATCGGTCTGGATCGACCCTCTCGGAAGACACTGCCGCCCGTTGGTAAACACCCCGACAACCCGCTCGTTAGTCCCATGCACGGGTGTGGGGTTGTATGCCTGCCCTAGAATCCTTGCTGTTGAGATAAGCTTTGCTAGGGTGACATGCCGCAAACATAGTTACCTCCGATTATTTGTTCCACCATTAACTGAGTGTGGGAACAGGCGACTAGAGCCAAACGAACTCACCAATCAACTAAGCGAGGTTCTCGGCGGATGTATTTATCAAGACTCGATATTAGTAAGCTCACTAAGTTAGAAGCAACATACGTCCTCCCACTTGTTTCTCTGAGAACTTCTTGAGGAAAGAGAATACGAGGTCAACAGGTGGGTGTCCGTGGGGTTTTGCTCCAGATACAGGACCCTGGCGTTTGACTAGGCCACCTCGCCGGAGTTAGGGTGCTGCGTAGGTAGTTACCGCAGCTCGCCTTCCTACTATAATTCCTGTAGCGGTAGTTCACATAGATTATAATGAGTTCCCTTGCACTTGTCAAGAAGACAAGGGATAGCAATCGCGCCATAGATAAGAATAAGCAAGCTCAAACCTTCGGTTAATGACCATGGGGGAGTTACAGAAACTAACTATAATAGTCTTAGTCTAAAAGTGTACTGTCGTGTCGTGCCTGCGTATGAAGGTGTTATTGGGATACAAGCGCGACTGTTCTCTTGTACTCATCAATCAATTGAGAGGAAAGGTGTATAAACGAGAAGAATGGCCCTTTAACCTTCGAGGGCCAAAATAATTAACAGTGGCATCTTAGGCCAGGCCACTGCTATTTGATCAATTCAGAAGCCTGCGTAGTGACAGGACATGGTTGATAGATCGTCACGCAAACCCATGACGATGAAGATAGTCATTTCAATAGAATATGATCAGAAACCTCGTGTGATGTTCTCTTTGGCGACAACGTAGAAGTATCATAATCATCTCGAAACTCAGTACTGTTACAGCATTTGTTATCAAGGACTAACCTTCAGTCCTGGGGGAGTAGATGCCCGTGCTCTTCTGTCCATGCCCTCAGTGCATCGCGATTTCGGCATACGTGTTTCTGACCGTTTGGCACATGAGGCCACTTCGGCTCCAGGGGAATAAGGGTTGGGTCTAGAAAACAGTAGAGTGCTTGTCTGACAGCCTCGACACAATGTAGAATATGATCCCGTCTAAGTTTGTCCTTCATAGTACTCAAGCTGTCAGGATTGTAAAGCTGTTTTCGGATCTCATACTGTAAATTCTGTCAGCACCACTTAGAACAAGGCGCCTGGGTATTGCTCTTCTGCTCACCAGGCAATGCAGCTGGTGATATCCTGCAATTTGATATATGAACTTCTCAGGTTCGTCAACAGATCCCACGCTTGGCGGCAGACCGTGTTGCTTTGTGAATTCTTCCGTGAGTGCCACACTGGAACCGTAAGCTGTGTTTTACCGTTGAATTAGTTTAAATTCCTTTGTCTGCCAAACCGCTGCTACAACGTACTGGGAAACACCCCCTTCCACTTATCTTCAGCATAGCGAGAGCTACTATTGTCTTGGATGTCAACCCAGTCATGATCAAACGAGACCATCATCATGTCTGGCTTGCCGACTAAATCTAACTGTTAGCACTGAGGGTGGATATCTGTTCTATGCACTTACAATAATCAAGCTCCCTCAGTGTTGGTTGCACCCCCCATAACTGTGCTGAGGCAAACCACAGAAGATTCGACGCAAATATAAGCGATATAAGACCAACCTCAAAAATGTTACATGGTCTCAATCTCCGTCGGCCTTGCCGCCAATCTGACTCCTCGGAATGTTTGTCGGTCAAGTCTATTTCTTTGGAAGCTTCAGGAAACAGAAGCTTGTCGCCCTCGGACTCTCCTTCAACCTTCTGTTTAATGGGCTCATACAAAGACATTTTGACGAGACAATGTAGAAAGTCATAACTTGTGCATTTAGTCTCCCCAAAGCCTAATACAGACCAACGGCCACGCTGGTATAGGCAATTGTTTTCCTTTCAACTCACAACTTCCGGAACGCCTAGAAGCGGTGAGAAATTGTCGCCATTGTCGTCGAACCCTTGTATATCGTATGTTTTCAATGCACCGTTCTCCAGGGTCTTGAGGGAGAGCGTTTGGGTCGAGTCATCCAGTCATGCAGCATCGTGGCGTTAAGCTGCTGTAGGTGGGTTACGCGACAAAGGCCCACATACATGGTTATTTACAGTGCGCAACTCTGCAGTGCAATGGCTGTCGATATCTGTATTAGGGCAGCCTTCCGCCATCGGCATTGGTAGGTTGACCAGGCACGGCTATCAAGAGAAAGGTGGTCGCGTGATCTGTACTCCGCATATTTGTGGATGCGGCTAATCTATGACCGCATGGGTAAGCCAGGGTATCAAGCAAAAGTTCTCTCAATGTCCAAAGTTTATGCATCGTGTCACCAATAGCTTGCATTGGAAACGGAATTATGGGGTTGTGGCCTTATTTTAAATTGATAAGCAGATCGTCTATGTCGGAAGGAACATACTTATTTTCTACGCAATGAAGCAATTCTCTTAAAGTTGTTTGTAATGCGGATATTCGGGTCGGCTACCCGATTTCACATTGGCACAGGTATGACGAATCGCAGAGCTTCGTGTTCCTAAAGAGTTAGGTGTACCTATAGCACAATATGTTGTTTTCCGTATTCATGACCTTCCCCACCTCGACCCCTTCCGCCAGCCCGCTGTATTGCAGCACGTTTTGAAGGCTCGTTGGCCTCTGTCGCTCACTTTCATGTTGTTTGTAATCCTCCAATCGCCGTTTCGGGGCCTCTTTCTGCCATTGCCACCATAGCCTGTCTAACTGAACATGATGAAGCCAAAAAATTGGATCTTGTACGAGGGCATGAGTTTTGAGTTGAATAGGAGTAGGTATGGGCATCAGCGCTTACCATTAGGAGCAACCTCTGTATCAAGATCTCCAACCACTTCGGTGTGTATGATGTTGTGAATCACACTTTCTATCATCCAGCGGAATCGCGCGTAGTCTTTGGATCGTGACAGGCGACCCATGATCTCGGGTCTTATCAGTTCTCCGGACATAGACCCAACTTCACCAGATTCGTAGTTCGTGAAGACCCTAGAGAGACAATGGGGAGAAACTGTTCCATTTCCTCCGTATCGAAGCTCTACATGGGAAAATGGCCCAGAGACACAGCTACCTTGTGTGTAATGTGTGCTCTGGCCTCCGAAGCCTTGCTCATCATCCCATATCGTCGACTCGGTCAAATTCTGCCAGTCTGATGTCCAGTCCCAGTATCTGCAGTTATAAGTTAACTAATAGCAGGTAAAGGGCCATATTTGATAGATTACTGACGGTAATTGGCTATTGAACCCACAATGCTCACGTAGCTTTTGCTCATATATGTGTAGCAACATTCGGTGCCAAGGTAGAAATTCAGCATACCCGTGGGCTAGAGAGATTAGTTACTATTATTTCTGCTTTCGCAGAGGCAATCTTAATTACCAGTCTTTGCAGCCCTAATATGAACCCAAGTAAAATCATCGATAATCGACCCTGTGCCAACAAGCTCGGATTTGGTACTATACAGACATTTTACTGTTGATAGATACTCTTCCTGCTCCCTTTTGTTTAGACTCCTCCACTCCCTCCTAGTTGGAGGCTCACCACAAGAATGTGTAGCCGACAATGATGTCGATCTAGGCTGGAGCAGAAAGAGGAGAATCATCGCAAAGGCTGCTAATCCTGTGAAGACAACAATAACGGCCGTTGCATGATTTAGCAATTTTCTAGATTTTGAGGTTTGTGCTTTAGATCTATGTCAAGTCAGTGTTATTTATTACTTTCACATTAAGGTCAGTCAATTGTACTAACCCGGGACCATCAGCATATTGATCGCGATATTTGACGGCACGAGACATGACTATTGCTGTAAATCTCGATGGTATGCGACACTAAAAAATCTCATACTATGGCAGAAAAAGCGCGACATGCATCAGAGTCTTGTTCGGTGAATTGCCTTCGGTCCAAATTGTACCGTAGGCGTGCGAATATCCACGAAGTAGAAAGCATACTCCAATACTATGACAAACTTGCTTGCATTTTGGACACGCAAACAACATAGCATACATTCGCTTTAACTGGCCCATGTAAGAGTGAATAACACGATTGAGATACGTGGACTTTGCTTCCGCACCTTGTTGACCTATGAGACGTAAGTTATCTACCCTCTGCGGGGAACCTTGCACAATGAGTGAGATGGTTAGAGCCTATCTTAATGGGATTGGTGCAGGAAGTACAACCGCTACAACTGACGTCCACAAAGCCGTATCTAGGCAAGACCCAGAGTTGGTCTGACTACCCATCCTGACGATTCTTGCAGCAGACATACATACACAAGAGGCGTCTGAAGTAGCGGTCTAACAGTAGCTCGATTCTGGATGAGTCGTATTTGGTCAAATGACTTCTACGAGGATGCTATCGCTACACGCAATGACCCACAAACCCTACTTTAGTGGAGGTGGAAAACATGCCGCCATGATGAACCCAGTCAGTTTAGCCTCCGTTATGAGAAGGAGAGGCGTGAGTGAGTGGGAATGGTTCCTCGGATAGATGGCGATAAAGTGAAGGAAGCCGACACGTTATCGAGCCTATATCGGCAAAACTTGATGAGTGAAAGTATATAGGTTCAGATTTTTCGTCGATTCAACAAGAAAACATTTGTCTTAGATAAATAGTACCTCTCTAGATCCCTTTCATCTTCTACACAAGTCATCCTTATCCAAGGCCATCCAAACGTAACTATGCAGGTCAAGACTCTTATTCTCCTCTCTCTAAGCGCTGGCGCCATTGCCGGTCCAATTTTCCTAGAGTACGTACAGTCATAGAGACTTTCCATTGTGAAGTTTGTGACTTGGAGCTAACCAGAACGTAGGGTCCGTTGTCCCACCTATGACCCGTTATAATGGAAAACACTAAATTTCTGTGATATAGCGTCGGTCTGCCAAGGTTGAGGATTCAGATGATGCTCAGATATACACCATTGACACGAAGGCCGCGGAGGTCGTAGATACTGATGATGCTCAAATATATACGATTGAAACCAAGGCTGCCGAAGTCGAGGATACGGACGATACGCAGATCTATACCATAGATACTAAGGCTGCCGAGGTTGAGAAAAGGGATAGCGATGACACTCAGATTTACACCATCGACACCAAAGCTGCTGAAGTCGAAGACACTGATGACACCCAAATTTACACCATCGACACTAAGGCAGCCGAGGTTGAGGACACGGACGACACTCAAATCTACACTATTGATACGAAAGCTGCTGAGGTTGAGGATACCGATGACACACAGATCTATACCATTGAGACCAAGGCCGCAGAGGTTGATTCGTAAAGCTGCTTCGCCTGGTACAAGGAGGTATGTCTTACTATACCCTGCTCCAAGCCCCTTAGAGGTAAGATGTCTCTGTGAATGACACGAGAATCTAATATTCAGCAGTTAGTGTCCATGATGGACATTGATCCTTCCCGTCACTGGTTCTCGAAAGAGAGTGTCTACGCCATTCTTCTTTGAAATACTTCGAGGTAGCGTGGTTCTTTGGCCAACTGTTGAGGTGTTTCGGAACGTATGAACAGTTTAGCTGGACGACTCGTCAACGCACCGCAATTGATACTTTGTGGTGAAATACACTCGTTTAATGAGAAACTTTCTTTATGTTTTCCTTATAGTACGAACAATTCAATCATAAATTGCAAAAGCAATGATTGGTGTCATTTCTACTTATATGTAGTGGTTGTGCATTGCATTATTAGAATAAGTCTTGTCTACTGTTCAGCCCTCTACGAAACTAGGTAAATGTGAATCCTTAGCCTTAGAGTAATGTATAGGACATACAAGCAATTTTTCCATCTCTAGCACTTAAAATAAGCGCCTATCACAACTCACTTACTATGCACCTTAGACCCCACAGACACAAGAGACTCGGACTGTAGTTGCACGTAACTACTCATATCATAACACCCCGCAGCGCGAGGGAATCCACTTGATTGGAATACCGTTTTGTATATAGTATTAGTCATAGGACCCCATCACTTTAGAATGAAAAAAAAAAAAAAAAAAAAGATGCATTTTATAGCGCGACCAAGTAGATGGTGAGAGCCCAAGACGTCAACTGACTAAACTCAGAGTATATTGTAGTGAAACCTCTGGAGGAGTAACTTGAATGCCATGTACCGATTGCGAATGCCGAGAATATATTGTGTGCTTTGCAAGTCTAGAAGATGATTGCACTATACCTTCCACTCGGTCGCCTAGCTGTACCTCCACTTCGCTTAGAGTGCACCATCAAGAGTCTTGCATTTCATAACTCAGTAATGTTCTGCTCTGAGAGATAGTCCACGTCGTGCTTCTTACGCTTACGAATACCAGGGGACGTAGTCCCAATACGCCTTAGTATCGGCGTCAAACGATAGGTGCGCATACCCCTGTAACGAAGTAATCCGGCGCCGCCAACCCACTGGCTTTGGAAGAGAGCTGGGTAACCCCGCGATTGGCTTGTCGGCAACCTATCGGCCATTTTCCGGTTCTTGACATCGCCGCCTCTAGTATGTGTGAAGGATATGGAATTGTGATTGCACTAAAGCACGTTGAAGAAGTAGTTCGTAAGCTGCATATGCATACTGCACGCCCCAGAAGTTCCAGCGGATTGTTCAAGAATCGCCGAAATCCCTGAAGATATGGCATGTTAAGCAGACGCCACTAAACCCCTGCTGTTCCCAAGCGTGGTGGATGCATATGTCTACGTTGTCAGATCGATCCTGCCTACAAGTAGTTCGTCTAGGTCTTCATGTCTTTTAGTCACGCTCCAAGCGAGGTACAGAATCTTTGGTGTTTAGAATGTTTTTCCATCGCGATGATTACCGGCAGGTGGTAGATGGCTCTAAGTCTCATGAGAGCATGCCAGATGAAGCCGCTAAGTACGTCATCCACAGCAGGGGTATCACAGCGACGCGTTGGTTTACTTCGTTCCTCCTAATCTCGTTGTTGACTACGTTTCCTATCGGCTTCCTGTGTTTCAAACTTGGCGCAAGTACAAATGAGGCCCGTCGAATGGACGACTGGTTTTGTAAGTGGTACCAAGGACCATCTTCTTCTGCCCACCAAGATGATATGCTAATTGAGTGGTATTAGCGCCTCCGGGAGAGGTAGAGACCGTCTTCAGATATCAGAAAATGTATACATTGCACCCGGACAACGAAACCAACGCATTTTGGGATTCTGTCTTTCCAAGTAAGTGAATCTTTATTGTCTAACAATGAGGTCCTTGGCGCCTCATAGCTGATATGCAACGCCGCCACGACAGGGGGTAGAGGGTTTATAAAGCACCCCGATATATCCCCAGAGACTCATTGCCTGTCTGTATTTCACCAACTACATTGTCTCGTAAGTAGCGCGTCACATTAAATCTTCTCCGGGGGGAGATACTTACACGCCGGGTAGGATATCATAAGATGGGGCTACTGGGCAGCCATGGACGGGGTTGAGCCAAGTCATCATGCGCAGCCAAGTCATTTACGGCATTGCTTTGATTACCTTCGCCAAACCATTATGTGCGCAGCTGATACTAACCTTGAACCGCTCGTCGAGGGCCGGGGGGGTGTCAATGGATTTGACTCAGAGAGAAAGTGTCGCAATTTTGATAGAGTATCAGCTTGGGCTGATAAGTGGAGGGTGGAAGGTCTTAATTGAACCCGGATTATAAGAAAGAAAGAGAAGTATCAAGTAATTGTGATCTTTGTATCTTGATTGAACGCTGTTTGGATATAATTATCGGTAGTACTAGATCAGTCTAATATCTCTCTGAGCTGTGCCTTTTGACAAATTACCAACGTTATCGGAGAATGATTGATGCCTTTTATCACACGCACACTCACGCATCTGTCACACCTCCTAATCGAACTACCTTCAAGGACAAAAATTATAGTTTGGGGTGAATTGAAGATCAAATAGCGCTAAACAGTATTGCTAGACGACGAATTTGTGTCGCACATGCTAGAATACATGGATATTGTTTCACTTGTATTGCAACAAAAGCTCCTTAGTTTTCTTATGAACAGAGGCACATTGGCAGACTTTATATTAAAGCATCGAACTTAGCTAAGAAGGGTAGACCAGATGTTGTCAGAGGTGGAAGGCGGTGATACAACGCTCCACAAGGCCGTTGGCTGTATATAAGACCCTTCATCCCACCTGTAAAGGTAACTGTAACTTAGACTTCTAGATAACTAATGGAATATACGTGTACTACCCTTGACAGATGTGGATGGAAGTTATCAAGGACTCTGGCAGTCACGATGCATCATCGAAATCTAAGTAAAGCCGGCCCAAAGCCTCGGTTTCACCAATTGTTAAAATCAGACTGCAACTGGTCTTTGCGACCTTCAAGGTAGGTAATCAGAACCTTTAATCGATATAAGGGGTTTCTTTGGAGCTATGAGTCCTTATCCCTTGTCGTCGACGCTCTAGCAGCTTCCACCTTGGGTCAACCTACATGGATGGTCGACGTAGGGGCTGTAGGAGGTGTTGCAGAAAGTTGAGATGCAGTACCTATTCTCAACCTTCTAGACATATCGCGAGGTTTATTTATTTAAAAGAGCTTACAATAAATATAGAGCACTACTCCCACCAGGCGTTTTCAATGCACTTAGGCGACCTTGTGATCAGCTCAGGCTATATCATTCGAGTGTAATTTTACGACGGGTGTTACCGTCGACTATAAGCTGTTGCAGTGGTTAACATTAGGGGCAGATCACTTCCAAGTCTCAAGATAGCAATATCGGTAACGAAACCGCCGATTATCTTCATATAGCCTTACTAGACAAAGTCGAGGGTATTGACGAAATGATTCAGTCTGGCGACGGAATGTCTAGATATTCAAACCATAATGATTATAGATTGTTATCCTCGGGCTTAGATCGTCTTTTTCCCTCTTTACGACGGTTCTATGACAGTGATCTTCTCCGCCTTCTCGGCTTATAGTGTTAGTATGGCCTTTTCGGCAATCCAATGGTTTCCTAGTCACGCACCAGAGCTATAATCCGTTCAGAACATAATCCTATGATATGGACTCGTAGATAGGAAACAAGGACATTCAGCAATCAGACAGAGTTGTATGTTACTCCTCTATATAGGACACATCAGGCTGAGTTCAGGACTTAGTACTACAGAGTAATTGCTCACACGCCGCGATAGGCGCGCCGCAGATTGGCTTTGAGAACCGCAGATATCATTGCATAAACATTCACACGACCTTAGCATCCGAACTTGTCAAATATAGGTAAGATTTATAAATCATGTTATTGTACAAGAGATAAAGGACGATCTCTCATCTGCTAACCCTAGTTTATATACAAACTGAAACCTCACCCCCCAAGATCTGCGTCACAACAACTATATACAAGAAAAACCATGTCTGAGTACAAAGTAATCAGGCGGCGTTGATAACTTAAGGGCTGCACTGGGTGGTTGCCAGGGTCCAGCCAGTGAGGCGGTTGGCAACATCGTCAGCGTAGCAGGCAACGCTGGTAAAGCCGTTGCCCAGGTTGGTGTAGTCAACAGATCCACTGTTGTAGAGACGAGCAGCAGCATAGTACGCAGCAGATCCGACGCCACCGTAGTTGCTTGAGGTCGTAGCCAGGGTCTGTTGAAGGCCGTCACCGGCAGAAGTGCCGGCAGTACCGTCAGTGATCATTTGTAGGATTTGGTTGGCGGGGCAAGGGTTGACGCCGACGCAAGAACCGGAGCCGTTGTGCGACTGCATGAGACCGGGGTTGACGACGCCGTTGTTGGTAGTGGGCACACGCACACAACCCTTGCTCTCCTGCATCACGATGGCAAGAATGAAACGGTTGTCGACACCGGTGTTGGCCGACACCTGGTTGATAGCGGACTGGATGTCGCTGATTTCCTGGTCCGAGTTGTCAGCTCCCCAGCCGTTCCAACCGCAAGACTGCTTCATCAGCGGAAGGTTGGCGTTCCAGAGCTCGTCGAAAGAGCCCCAGGCCGAGGAGTCGGGCCATCCAGCCGCAGTAGTGCCGTCACCACGGTAGTTGTTGTAGACGTCGGCAACGGTGCGTTGCTGAATGCGAGTGGGTGCCGCGGCGACCAGGCCGGCAAGGGTAGCAAGAGAGAGGATGACGTTCTTGGCCATTTTGAATTGTTCGATAAGTGGTGATTCTTAAGAGAATGGATAGAATAGATCGCTGCAAGCGTGGTTGAAAAGTCGGAAGTGCCGAAAGTATTTCGTTGAAAAGAATTCGAGAAATGAATGTCTCTAAGAAAGGAAGGAATGAATGAATGAAAGAAGCTACGTACCTGAGCTGTTCTGCTTGATGCTGTCTGTCTAGACTAGATTCACAGAAAACGAAGAGTGGCCAGCTTCACTTATATAGTTTTGCCCAGCTGATTCTGAGCTGAGGTCAGTTGCTAACATAGCGTCAAAAGACCTCGCTGCACAAAGTCTCACCATTCTTAGACTGGTTGACCGCACTCCCTGCACCTTCCTCTCCAGACCCTTCCGGGCTTGTAGGATGTACTGAAGAAGTCCATGTTAGCAACGACCTTCCTACACGGGTGAAGACGTTTCATAGGCTCGTGTAGGGGGTTTGGTAGGAGTGGGTGGGCGGCAAGCAGACGTGCTGGCGCCACTGTTAGCGTTAAGGTAACTCATTGAGGTAACGTGCCATCAATGAGGCACACTGCCGTGAAGTTTCTACTCTAGCGGAAGGGGGGCCAGGGGGTGGCGACCCTAAGCAACAAGGCTGCGATCAGGTAGGTTGCTGTATATAGGATCTAGGAATTGCAAGAGTCGTCTGCCAGTGGCTTCGTGCCAATCCTGAACGCCGCTTCACTGAGGAGGCGTTAAGCTTAATGCTCTCGGTGGAATTGGAATTCGGAGATCAGATGCCTAGATAGGCAAAAACCCCTAGCAGGGGTAATGAGCAAAGTAGAGGATCGCAAGGATCTAGGCCAACTATGCCCATTTCAGGACATCAACCCAAATGCCAGAGTGCCTATTACGTAGAGACTATTAGGAAAGTAGTCCAACGAGTGCGTGAGAATTGATTCTTGCGATCTCCCTCACTTAGGAAACGTGTACCATAGAATACTAACCTCAACGCATCTTTCTACACTAATTCATCAACGTAGCTGGTAAGGGACTTGGCAGTGGAGTTTGCTCAGCGCGGTCTCGACATGGAGTCAGCCGGATCTACTGATGCTATCCAACCCTGGGCTAGGATGATCGAAGATCCTATTGCTCCGCGCCGCCTTCACCATGTAGGCTGTTGCTTTAGATTTGAGCATAGCAAACCCATTACATATTCGTACTACCTTACATTATTCAACTACCATCTTAGGAATGTAGATTGATCCCACATTCAGCCTTGACTGTCGCAACATCGATGGAAGCTCCCGGATCTACGCGTAAGGCCAAGAACATGTGTTCATGCAGTCTGCCCACTCATAAGCGCCACTAGAGTCCTTGACTACCTAATGGGCCACCCCCCCCTAATGGGCCACCCCAACTAGCGGTGTTTACACCAAAAAACTCACTACTTTTCAAAAATTATAATAAATTGAATAAATTACCTAAAAAGATATAATTAAAAATATATATAGAAAAAAATATATATTTTTAATATTAAATCGAGTTATAAAAATTATCCGCTGTATAAAGTAAAG
>NPFG01000374.1:0-39290 GCA_002288965.1 Xylaria sp. MSU_SB201401
GTTTTTATTAAAAATATTTTTTATTTTCAAATGTGGTATAATTAAAGTAAAAGATACTTTAAAAATATAAGGGATTAATTACGGCCGGCTGGCTATAGGTCCCATGTCACATGCTCACAACCACCTTCCGCAATCTCTTATCGCCGCATATCATATGACATCAGCAATCTAAGCGCACAAGCATCCCTTCGCACTTTATTTGTATGCAGACAGTTTCCTTCCTTCTCCATCTCACGATTAATATACATATGGTACCCATATTGAGTCTTGCCCCATAGTGAAACCCCAGTCGTAACAGGATTTGCATATAAAAGGATAGTACCTATTACTTTCTGCCGCAGCTAGCCTCAGGCGCAGCTATCAGGCTCTTAGCACCCTAACCCCCTTGTTGCAATTATTTGCCTACGCCCCCCTGGCGCCCTAAGGTAGGTACTCACTCATCATGGTGGTTAGCAGGTACCTAGGTTAGGTAGGCTTGGATCCAGGCTTGTATCCAGGCTTGCTGTTCAAAATGCCAAGCCTGACCCGTCATGAAATGTCGTCAGAATGAATGCCGTAACATTCATTGTAACGCGTTCAATGCTGATATACCTTCCTTCTACATGCATTCCACTCTGGGATGTGCTTGCAAAGCTTAAAACCTTCTTTAGCCTTGATATTTTCACCAGGCGTTTCCATTGGCTGGTTGCTTTGCGTCTCTAAGCCAATAAATCCCATTTATATCACTTGTTGGATTGTCGAGAAACAAACATACTAGCTCATTTGCACGTGCCTTTTTCTTCTTTTTTTTCCTTTTTTGCTCCCTTTCGGTTCGAAACAGGGATCCCAAGGAAGCACCGACTGCGGCGCAACAATAGGCGGGGTACATTATGCCCCTCACTAAACCCTTTTGGGTCCGATAAGCCGCCTGTCGATAAGACGCTCTCGAGCTGGCAAAGTACCCTGCGGCCTAATCTGAATGGAGGGATACTTTCAAGCACTTAACGCGTCTTTGCGCTTGCAGGGTTGTCTCGATTCTATTGTGTCGCAGTAGAGAGGGAAAAAAAATAAAAAAAATACATAGGCCAACTTTTCACCCACCAACATATGAGGCATTCCTCTTCCTGCTCGTCGACTCCCGGGTCCAATCTGTCCTTCAACACCGATCAGGCATTGCATTCAGAGTCACGATGCATTATATCCTCGTTGCTGGTGGCGTCATTTCTGGTATTTCTCCTCGGTTGCCTTGCAGCTGTGTTCCTTCATGATTCCTTGGTCGCTGATACCCCTCTAGGCGTTGGGAAGGGCATCATTGCCGTATGTGATCCTGGAGATCCCCCAGAACTGCTTGGGGTCCGAGTACTAACCCCAAAATCTTAAAAGTCTTCTACAGGCCTGGTATGCTCTCATCTCCCTTCTACGCTATTGCCCTTGCTGACTTAGATGCAGCTGCTTCAAACTCTCGGGTACCGCGTGAGCTGCATCAAGGTACACCTCTAATACTAGTCGAGCTAGGATAGGGGGAGACGCTGATTACTGGCAATAGGTGGATCCATACCTAAACGTCGATGCCGTAAGTAACCGTCCTTGCCTCCCCAAAACAATACATACATCCTAGATCTAGTCACTGATTCTGTGTATCTCAGGGTCTCATGGCCCCTGCTGAGCACGGCGAGTGCTTCGTTCTCGCCTCTGGTTCCGGTTGGTGCCACCTACTCTATGAGTCCCTGACCAATGACTGATCATCCGTTTAGAGGTCGACCTAGATTTAGGCAACTACGAGAGGTACCTGTCCGTGACCTTGTCCGGTGATAACAACATCACCTTGGGTAAGGTGCATAAGAAGGTCCATGATCTTGAGCGCAAGGGACACTACTTGGGCAAGACGGTGCAGAGTAGGGAATCCCGGAGATCTCTCTTTTTCTCTTTAATCAAAAAAGAAAAACTCCTCTCTACTTTTCTTATTCTAGAGAAATATCAGCATAAGCTGGAAACCCCACGATGATTAGGGTTCACTGACGCTAAGCTTCCTACAGTTGTTCCTCACTTGACGGATTGTATCCAGGAATGGATCGAACGTGTGGCCAAGGTGCCTGTTGATGGCTCTGGTGAAGAGCCTGATATTTGCATCATCGAGCTCGGGTACGTCTCATTATCCTTTTCAGGAAAACGAAGATACTGATGGAATGCAGAGGAACGGTGGGAGACATGGAAAGCGTACGCATGATACTCCAGTCTAGATTGCCGACCGATTTACTTCGGTCGTGGCAGATTAGGCTTTGTAGCTGACTTGTAATAGGCACCCTTTCTTTACGCTTTAACTAAGCGTACGTATTTTCCTTCCCTTGATGATTTTTTCCCCCGACCCATCATCAATGGACCAACACGAGACGGCTCGCGGGATTTTGCGGCAAACACTAACATTGGATCGATAACAGTACGTCATGAAGTCGGTAGCAAACACTTTTCCACCATTATGGTCAGCTACGTTCCCACTATCCATGGAGAGCGTGAGTATTCCCCTTTCTTGATACCCTACCTCTAAGAAAACAAACCTGAAGATAGTCGTTGAGAACTAATTTGATATGGTTCGACCTGCTAGAGAAGACCAAGCCCACTCAGCACTGGTAAGAGAACCAAAACTCAGCAATATGTGGAATTCCACCACAACCCGTAGACACTAACTTTCGGTCACAGCGTCAAAGCCATTCGCAGTGAGGGCTTGATTCCCGACGTAGTATGTCAGCCAGTCATTCTATAGTTGTTGCGCGCTGACAGAGGAAAGATTGCCTGCCGTTGCGAGCAACCTCTCGAAAAGAGCACCATTTCAAAGGTAAAAACTATGATCAGACTTCATTGAGACTACCTCACAACGAGGCTAACGAATTTTCCTTTAGATTGCGGTACATTGCCAAGTAGATGTAGAGCAAGTCGTGGTTGTAAGGGATATGCCTACAATCTACCAAGTGCCGCGTACGTATATCCAAGGACACAACCACCAGAGGATTGATTATTCACTGACGGTTGCAGACCTTCTTCACGAACAGGGTTTAGTCCCACTCCTATTGTCCAAGCTGGATCTTCCTTCACCACAGAATTCTCTCGCGGCAGCAAAAGGTGCTGAGAAGTGGGAGAGCTGGATAAACTTGACCCTAGCGAAGCATCAAGCCGACCTGAAAATAGCCCTTGTCGGAAAATATGTTCGTAACCTCGATGCTTACATGAGTGTGGTAAAAGCGGTATGTAAAAGCCATCTTTTATACCAGTATGAAAAAACATTGAGTTACTAACCCCTCGTGTAGTAAGTACCTCCGCTGCTAATCAGCAATGATCACGCCTTAGTGCCTGGAAAGTACCATTTGACGACTGATATGGTATATTTCCAGACTCGAACACGCGGCTATGCATTTCCGGTATAAGCTTAAGCTTCTCCTCATCAATGCGGAGGACCTAGAGCCTCAGACAGAATCTCAGGACCCTGACAAATACCAATCCGCTTGGGAGTCCCTTGCCTCTGCATCGGGGCTTATTGTTCCCGGAGGTTTTGGGAAACGAGGTAGGTTTCTCAAGTCATTTCTCAAAACTCTTTGCCCGTGTTCAACCACCTACTCCCTGCCCGGAAATACAAATTCTCATTTTAACGATGATTGCTGACTCGTTTCTTGGTCAGGCGTTTTGGGTATGATGCTAGCGTCTCGGTGGGCAAGGTATATCCTAAGAGTCCTCTTCCTACCTATACCAACGAAGTCATTCATATGCACAATTTCAAGCAATCTATACCTTTTTGTAGTTGGTGATTACTAACTCTCATTCAGAGAACAGAAAAGACCTTATCTAGGTATTTGCTTGGGCTTCCAGTACGACTTCCAGAGTTCTTTTCCTTAACGACTAATCCTTACTCTTCCCTTGTCCCGGCATAGCGGGGCATCGTCCAAGCTCTTAGTCAAAATGACGAATACTAACTCCAGGCAGGGTTGCTGTCATGCAATTTGCCAGAGACATATTATTCATGAAAGACGCCGATTCGGAAGAGTTCCGCCCAGAGTCCAAAGAGCCGGTCATTATCCACATGCCTGAAGGTATCTCTCGGGACCCCTTTCTCGCCCTCTTGAAAAGGGCTTACTCACATGCACAACACACTTGACATACGTTATAACACGCTTATACTTGCAGCGGCAGTAGCTGACTCTTTATTTAGTCGATAGGGAAAAGATGGGAGGCAGCATGCGCTTAGGTCTTCATGACACCATGTTCCAACCGGGAAGTGAATCGTCAACAATTCGTGCGCTGTATGGAGGAAGCGATAGGGCGCATGAGCGACATCGTCACCGATACGAAGTCAACCCCCAATACGTAGAAAAGCTTCAAGCCGCGGGCTTACACTTTGTTGGGAAAGACACGACTGGGCAACGTATGGAGATATTCGAGCTGCAGGATCACCCATTCTTCATAGGCAAGTTCGAGGGAGCAAACCGACTGAGGTGGGGTTTCGGGCTGACCGTAAGACAGGAACGCAATACCACGCTGAATATCAGAGCAGGGTTCTTTCAGGCAGCGTATGTTCACTATTGCTTTCCTCTCCTTTGTATGCATGGAATCTAGTGCTAATCCCTGCGACAGCCACCTTACCTTGGCTTTATAGCAGCCAGCGCCGGTTGCTTGAACCAGGCAATCAAGGAACAGATAGCGAAGGGTCCCGAATGAAACGCTGTATACAAGCTGAGATTTATGGATTATGCAGGCCAGGGCATTTTCGTACAAGACTCACAGAACATCTAGTCTGATAGAAAGACTAGAATTTTCCATTCTACATAAATTCTGTTTCTGAAAACAGAAAAGCGGCTCACAAAGGCCTTAAAGCTAAGGATGTGCTCGCTCAAGGAATGAAAAGCATCATAGATGATTTTAGATATACCAAACATCAAATAGACGAGACATGAAGGCTCATGTCTTACACAAGGTATCCAGTCAAGTGGGTAGCCTAATGTAGAATACAAATATAGTTTTTAGTGCAGGTCCCGGAGACTTGGTATCTTAAGCATTTAATACATATACAGTGTCTATACAGGGCCAAAAGGGGACATTGGTTAGGTCACCTAGTAAGAAGGAACATTAGAAGTTCACATACAGTACGAGCTTTGGCGGGTCCTACCAACGCCGCGGCATGACCATATTGAGTGATTTGAAACTATAGTACCTGGTGTTCACTATCACAGATCGCCTGGAGAGGTTGTTTCCGTTGGGTGAGACCTATAGAACTTAAGATTAGTGGTTGCAACATGAAAATAGCAACTACAAACTTTGAATATCTTACTCAACTTGAATAGTTTTGAAAACGAATATCCCGGAAGCTGAATGACTCTACAATACATATTTGTTTCGATAATTCCTTAGAGGGGTCTAGAATAACCGAACTGGCGATCCTTATCATATATAAAACTCCGTCTTTTACATTGAGAGGGGAGCAGTCCTATATCTGCAGAGCGACGATGGGAACTGTACTCAACAGACTATCACAGTGCCTCCTAACTATGCCTTAGTTTTTGATTTTTTGTATGAAAGGGCTAAGATTCAGCGCTTGCAAGATTACTTCAATTCCAACCATAATCTTCTAGACTGCATATATCTTTAGAGGTCTATTTGGGTCTCTTCAGGCTTTGCAGATTGGCTTGATTCTAATCTCAACCTGTCCCGGGTTTCTAGCCTTCGCGGTCTAATTACCCAACAAGCGAGGGCTGAATAGCTTCAGTTTCAGTACTAATTATTGATACACGCGCAATATGAGGGTTGTACAGCTACATTGTGCATACGAAACAGTGTACAGGTGTTATCTCACGAAGAGACAAGTTCTAACTTAACTACTTAATCCCCTAATTAGCCTTCTTTCTCGCCTGTGTTGTATCTCAGAGATTGGGCTTAGTATAGTTTCGTGAAACAGGCTGCGCGTTCAACCGTCTGTGGATGAATCCATAACAGCTGTCTGTTTCCTGGCCCTCTCCCGGTGGTGGAGGAAGCGAATCGTAAAAGCAGTTATGATAAGTCCAGCTGCAAGGAAAACCTGGGTGATAAAGCCTTTCTGGTATCGAGGTGCCTCCACTTGTTGCCAGATGATGAGAGGCAGCCATGCTTGTATGACATACGCGAACTGGTTCATCGACGCAGTCACAAAGGCTCGCTCCTCGTTATCGTCGCTGCAGATCTCGTGAGCCCATGCGAATGTTAGGCCGCTGATTCCACCGCTGATGTTGCCGAGGATGTAGGATGCCCACTTCCAGCCGAGCGGAATGTCCCATACAGCGAGACTCGTTCCGGTCGCAATGTTGACCAGGCCGGCGAAGAGCATGGGAGGCCATCGCGCTCCTCTAAATATCGAGTCTGAACTCCAGGCGTAAATATAGGTAAAGACCACAGTAACTGCCGAGGCTATAGTCGGATAGATGTTGATAGCCGTGACAGAGTACCCCTCTGATTTCAGCCATAGTGAAAAAGCCGGTTGACCGCCATAGCCGCTTCCGTTGTTGAAGAATATGTAGAGCAGAACCAGCGCGTAGATATGCCAAGATGAGAAGATTTTCTTAAACTTGGCCTTCGTGAGTTTACCCCTTTTCGCGCGCCCCTCCAACTCCATCCTCTTGTTAGCCATAGCGATATCGTCTTCTGTAAGCCACCATGATTTGCTGATTTCGGGAACGTCTGGGAATAGAAAGAACCCGGCAATAGCTACTGGTAGCGAGATGACCGTGTTGATAATGAAGAGCCATTGCCAGCCATGATAACCGCCTACTCCCTCCAGATGATACACAGCTGCTATTAAGTACCCAGAAAACATGCTGCCAATGCCACCACTTGAGTGAAATATGCAGGAACGTTTGGCTAATTCGTCCTTCCGATACCAGCTCCCGATAACATACTGCATGCCAGGGTCTATGAAAAATGTTAGTCCGGTTCCTTATTATATGCTTTGTAGGACTACACTGATCGTGATATCCAAGTTTTAGAATCCACGGTTTACATACTATGGCATTAGTTAGCTCTAGAGACAAAAGACTTTTCTGCGACGATCGGATTTCAACCGGCACAGGAGGTTTTTATACGTGCCAGAACGCGCTCTCGGCTAGACCGATGAAGAATCTCAAAACATATATCTGCGTAGCTGTCGTACATTTGGCGAGAAGAATTGTAAGGACGGACCACAACACCTGTTACTAGTTAGTAAACCTGCGACATGGTAGTTATGATGGCGAAGACTGCCTCGAGAGAAGGAATCCATATTGAGGGGCGAATTTTTGTCAAGACCAAGTTACTTAGTCCGTTAGTAGAAGCTCTTAAAATTGATGCGGTGTTCGCCTACCTTGGTATCTCCCCAATAACATAGCCGACTGTCCATGCCGTTGTTATATAGTTGAGTTCATTGCCATTGAGTCCCAAGTCTTCTTTCATACCGGAGACGAAAGCACTATTAATGTTGACTTGATCCAGGTACTTGATAAAGTAACCTGCGTGCATAAAAACGTGTTAGTCTAGGTCACCAAATTCTATGTCAAAGAACTCGCGACATGATACGATACAAGGACAATAAGGTATCAAGCACCGGAGGCTTTTATACGTACCGAGAGAGGCAAGAGTCAGAACAACGGCATCTCTGTTATAGAGTGTGGAGTCAGTAAAATTCAGACAGAGAAAGACTTTATTTTTATTTTTATTTTCTCGAGAGTATGTCACAGCAACGAGTCTCGAGAATTGACGAAGGGGAATTGATTAATCTTAGAAAGACCGACAACTTAGCAAGAAACCGTCGCTCTTCCGGCGACTTGTCGAATGTGTCCCAAAGATAAGACCGCCATGTTCTCTTTGGAGCAGCAGCTATAAGACTTGCTTCTTCCTGTACACTGCCATTCGCGGACTTTCCGCCATCGTTCTCCATAGCCACGGTTTTGATATCGGTGTCCATGGTGTTATACGAAGGGTGAATTTTTGTGGCGCTCATTTTAGGGATGCTGAGTTCCAATATGCGTTGGCAAGTTTGCTCTGCAGCTGACGTTCTCTCACAACTGGAAAGCAAGACGAGGGCATCGGGGAAGATACAGAAGTCATATCTATTATGCAGCTTGATTTCGTCATAAGCCCATGTCACTTCGCGAGCTCCAAGCTAACGCTAGTCCCCTTGATTGTGGACTGAGACGCGCACTTCCAACATGATCGACCCATAACACTGAGTCTTGTTGATCCGGTAACTCCCGGTCGAATGCATTGCGATCACAGTCGAGCGAGGACAACATTACACTCGAGCTCCGATAATAGTGGCCTTGATCAAGGATGGGTGTCCTACACGAATCACGCCTTAGCTACGAATGATTGGTGGCGGGCATCACTTCGTCGATAGTACCAGACTTATCTACATCGCGTCATTGCCCATTCGCCCAGGTAATCGGTTGAAGTTGCTGGCCAGACCCTGGAGATAACACAAACACACGTGGGTTAACACGCAAGAGGAGGTGGGGTGCGTGGTCGCATCATGTTGAAGATATATCACGAATGATGCGGGGGCCAATCACGGCGCCGAACCACGGCGTCGACGGCGTTCCGGTTGCTCCATGGAATTATCAACCGATCGTCGTGATGGGAGCACGAGACAACACGCATCTTCCCCGTTGTGAAGTTGGGGTTTTCATGCATGAGCGGGTTAATACTCGTGTCCGAATGTTTTGATTATTCAGCCGTTTCGTCCCGGCATCGCTGGACGATTATTATGTGATGCGCTGGTGACATGTATAAAAGAGGACATCTCTCCGAGTGACTTTGGAAATGATAACGAACAGAATTAGTTCCAGTCTAACAAAGGCTTTATTCCAAAACATCCGTGATCTAATCCCGCCTTATACTCAGCTTTGTCAATATCATGGCGCCTGCACCAATCGATGATCGGATCGTCGACGTGGCGGAGCCCGTCAAGGACACACTAGGGCTCCCAGAGACGGCCGCTTTGCGTCTTAAGAAAGGCGGTGTCGACCTTTCCAAAGGGTATCCGTACCGGCCGTCTAGACCGCTATACTTACAAGACGTCCTTAAAATCCGTAACAAGGAGTGGGTACATAGCGATGCTGGAGCACGGGCCGACAAATCGAAGTCAGCTCTGCTGTCCGCCGCGACCAAAGTCACGGATCTCACGACTCACATTGGCACTGAGATCGAGGGACTCCAACTCAAAGACCTCACAGACCAACAGAAAGACGAGCTTGCCCTGTTGATTGCAGAGCGCTCGGTCGTATTTTTCCGCGACCAGGATTTATCTCCTCAGCAACAGCTCGAATTGGGGAAGTACTATGGCGTGCCCGAGATTCACGTAAGATGCGCCCCTTATCACGCCAAACATTGCCACAACTAACTCGGGCCTCTTCCGCCCATTAGCCTCAAGTCGCGCAGGTGCCGGGCGAGCTTGGGATAACAGTGATCTGGCCAGACCTATATGCAACGGAACGAGCTGCTAGGTTAGTAGGACAGAGCCCGAGTATCCATCTTACCCCTTTAGCCTCCTTTAGAGATTAAGCTGCCGAACCCTGCACCTGCTTTTTCAGAATCACGGATTTTTTGTCGATATCATCCATGCAATTTGTAATGATCACTGACATTGGAATCCTTGATAGCTTCCGGAACCCAGGGGGAGCATCGCGTTGGCACACTGACCTAGTGCACGAAATACAGCCGGCGGGAATAACCCATCTCCACAACGACACAGTCCCGCCTGTTGGCGGCGACACGCTCTGGGCGAGCGGATATGCCGCATATGAGAAGTTATCTCCGGCCTTTCGCAAGATCATCGACGGCAAGTACGCTGTCTACCGGTCGGCGCACACCTACCTAGACCGCGAAAACCCGGAGGCTGGCCTGAAGCACATCGAGCGCGTGCATCCGCTCGTCCGCGTCCACCCGGCGACGGGATGGAAGGCGCTTTGGGTCAACCGTGCGATGACGGACCGCATCGTCGGCCTGGATCGCGGGGAAAGCGATGCTATTCTGAATTACCTGTACCATGTGTACGAGACTAATGTCGACATTCAGGTTCGCTTCAAGTGGACACCTGGAACGAGTGCTCTATGGGATAACAGGTGAGACGACCCCTTTAGTAAAACTTTGCCTTCTGTGAGATGCTACTCTAGAATGTGACTGACGTCGAATGTTCGGGGTAGGATCACCATGCACAATGCAAGCTGGGACTACGGTGGCCGACACCCAAGACACGGGACGCGTGTCACCTCGCTCGCTGAGAAGCCTTTCTTTGATCCTTCAGCCCCGACGAGGCGGGAGGCTCTAGGCTTGTTGGATGCGAGTGAGCTGCGAGAAAAAGAGCAAGAGATTGACGGGCCGTTGTAAACTGAACAAGCAAGTGTTGTGGTAGTCGTAGAACAAGTCCAGATTCATTAACTAGTTCCTATGATCATGATGAGGGCGCCTTGTCACTAAAGCTGTAGATTTATTGTGCATAGGACTTGCAAGGGGAGTCGTTCCCTCAAGGTACACAAAATAGGTCATTAGCTCCACAACCTTGATAAGACGGGCGGAGTGAGATGCAGAGCGGAGATTCCGCGGTGCTCCACGCCGTTGGTTCCTATGATTAGACTGACAGGATTCTTTGAAAAGTGCCGTGGATATAAAAGTAAGCATTGACTTATTGTTGAACGAAGGTTTTTGGTATACATCACGAAACCAGCGATCCCCATTGTAGTTGAGTGACGACGAACATGAGAACGCTGGACTTGGACAGATTTCTACTCATTCTTCGCAAATCTATCAGACCCCGTCTTCGTGCACGATATAGATTCACCAACTCTACATGAAATGCCATCGGCTCTACATCATGTTTGCCCAAAAAACATCGTGTCATCCCATTTAAGCGAGATCAATAGTCCAATCAACCCCAATCCTCGCCCCAACGCGTCCAATAACGGCGAAGGCACCTCGATCCGTATCGCCCTTGAAGTACTCTAGTTTCACTGCAGACTGTTTGCCTTCAGTTTCTAGCTGAACCTCTTTTATGTTGGCCCAAGACGAAGGGGCGCCAACTATGATGACCTTGTCAATGGTGACTTCCTGCATGTTTTTCAACCAGTCGCCCTGCTTGCTGCTCTTATCGCGGCCATCGGCATCGGTCGAGGTAATCTTAGATCCTTCTAATTTGAAGGTGCGGTGAATATATTCACCGTTCTGGTAATCGAACGAATCACCGTCATCGGCATACAATTGGCCTTCGGCTGTTCCGTCCTTACCGACCGCCACCACCAGCGTGTAATCATCGAATCTCATCAGTTGAACAGAGCGGCGGGGAATGTCTCGACGAGGGAAGATGTGACCCCCTTGCAATAAGACTGGAATGCTCTCAATAGGAGCCTCTACCATGAGCGTCTTCCCTTTCGCTGTTGGCTGTTTCTGATATGAGAAATAGTTGTAGTAAACCTCGTCATCCGGGATATAGACATCTTCGGTAGTCTTGCCCTTCTCAACTACAGGCTTAACAAGGATTCCGGTTGATCCAACAAAGAACTGGTTGTCAATGCCGAAACTACCTTCATTGTTGGGATGCGTCCAGTACATTGGTCGGAGAATTGGGCTGCCATTCTGGTGTGCCTCGTGGAACGCGGTGTACCAGGAGGGTATCAGACTGTAACGAAGGCGAAGCGCTGAAGTAACAATTTCTCGATGCGGTTCTGGAAGAAGGTAAGGCTCTCGGCGCCTGGCATCGATGTGAGCGTGACCACGGAAAAATGGATAGAAAGCACCGGCTTGGTACCAGCGGCTCTGAAGCTCCGCCTCAGGGTTTCCGAAGAAGCCGCCCACGTCGGCTCCAGCAAAGGGGAACCCAGATACGCCCTGGTTTAGGATCATGGGAATCGAAGCTCCCAAGTGTTCCCAGTTGGCTTGGTTATCACCAGTCCACATGGCGCCCACGCGCTGTGAACCTGCGTAAAATGACCGAGTGAGGGCAAACGGCCGACGAAGTTCGCCCTTCTTACGGGATAGGAGAGCCTCATAGGTGGCATTGTGAAAGGTTAGGCCGTTGATGTTGTGAACGTCTCGGTGTTCCCAGGAACCATAGTGCAAATTGTCTTTAGGCATTGTCACCTCTGGCCCATTGAACACCGAGGGTTCGTTCATGTCATTCCATACCCAGGTGTTTTCCATGGTCCCCTTGAATCTGTCATACTTGAATAGTGACTTCCACCATTTGATAGCAGATGGGTTAAAGCAGTCGACCCACATCGACGAGCCAGGCCAACACCAACCGTCAAAATCTTTGCCCTCCTTGTTTTTAACGGCCAGGCCGTTTGCTTTGAGCTCATCAATCACAGGATAATTGCCCGTGTTCTTGATATGAGGATCGATAATAACAACTAGTTTTCTCCCATGGGCATCTAGCTGTTGTCCCATTGATATGGGATCTCGGAACATGTCCTTGTCCCACGTGAAATACTTTTTTTCCTCAGTGTATTCAATATCAAGCCATATGACGTCGTATGGAATTTGATGGCGATCCATTTTTCGGTCAACTTCCTTGACATCATCATCTGATACGTAGTTCCAGCGACATTGATGGTATCCGATAGAGAACTCCTGGGGCATTGCCGTCGTACCTGTAAGCTCTCCAAAGGCTTTACTTACATCCGCGGGGGTAGGACCTAAAAAGACGAAGAGATCCATCAGACCAGATTCAGAGATCCAGTGAGTTTGAGTGTTAGTCTTGGCTTTCCCAAGAGCTAGTGGATTCATCGACTCCTTGGATTTTATGATGTCAATCCAGGTCTCCGCCGCATTAAGCCAGAACACTGCAACAGTAGAGTCTTTCTTATGGGCTTGCATCAAGGGGATAGCTCCGTACAGGGTCATGGGACTGTCTAGGACATATTCGAAAACGTCCGAGTTGTACAATCTGTACGGTTCGGTGTAAGCACCGTCACCGCCTCGAGTCTCTTTGAGTGACAGCGGGCCAGCATGCTCTGGAATGCCGTATACGTGTTCGTAACCAAAAAAGGTGATGTCAAGGGCCACGCTCTCAGGACCACGCGGTTTAGAGTCAGTATTTCCGCCAAAAGACTCATCCCACCAAGTGCTCTCATCCTCAACTGCTGGCGAAACAGGGGGTTCTTCTTTGCTCTCGTCTGCGTTTTCTTCGCCCTCCTTCTTCTCCTCGTCGGCTGGCTTGTCCACCTTGGGTCGCCAGTGCTCCAGATTCATTAAACCACGGTCGTTGAGCTTGAGCTGGGCGGAGCCATTGCGCTTGAACTCAATAGAATAGGGGTTATAATTGATGTTAGCCTCGAATGCAGAGTCCGGGCCGTACTGGATTTTGATGCCAGTCTCGCCACTGTGAGAGACTTTGGCGTCGACATCGACCGTTGTTCCACCAACAATAGCCCATTTCTCTGCCTCATTATATCGTTCCTTCCTCGCCTGGCTGCCGTGTCGAAGCTCGATGTCCTTCTCCTGTCGTCGTTTCTCATCGACGGTTACGCGAGCGGTTCCAGACTTGTGGAAAGAGACAGTCAGGGGCAGCTCAACAGTAGTGCCCTTGTCGTCGATCGTTTTAAGGATAGTGGCGTGGAATAGGCCGTCGTTGAAGGAGGCTTCGCTGGGGACGATTGTGTATGGTGCCTGCCATGAAGACCCCTGTGCTACAGCTCTGTCGGCATACTCTCTGTTTCGTTTACAGAATCCAGACTGGTGGCATTTCTTGAAATCATTCTCCTTCACCGCAACTGTATGGGGGGGCTTTTAGTAAAGCGAAGCCAGAAGCAACCTGTGGCAAGCAACACACCTCCTAATGAAAACAATGAGAATAGTGCGCACAACAGAGGCAGCCAGCTCAAGAAAGGCTGGGATGATGTGCGCATCTTGAATCCTAGAGGGATCCCCCAGTAAACTGGGGGTGAAGTAGAAGGTCGAAGTCGTTACTCAGGGTGAATTACAGGCGACTGAAAAATATCATTGAGTCCCCGCGGAAGCAACTGTAAAGAGGCAATCTTGATTGCTTCGGCCTGATGCAGGCAATTGAGTGAGGAATTATGAGTAAAAGGAGTGAAGGATGGGAGAGGGTAGGATGCTGAGAAGTGGTCAGCTATGACAAGCTGTCCAGTGGGCAAGATAGGTACCTCTACAGTAAATGAGACCTACGCTACCAGGTATCGCAGCCCTGCCGCCAGCGCTGGGGCAGTTACTGCCCGCGTAGTTTAGCCAGTAATTAATTGCCTGTACCTTGCGGGTACCACTTTTCCCGGCTAGCGGGATCTTACAATTGAAAGCTGTCCTACTTGTACATAGGTTACCTTCCCTGCCTATGCTATTCGGGTTAGTAAGCCACATTCCATGGGGAGTGTGGTAGCCACAGATACCTGGAGGCTACAAGTACTTCTGGGTTCGAGCTTGTCACTACCTACCTAGGTTGGAGCTTGTCTGACATATTCGGTATGATAAAGCTGGTTCTCAAACCACTATAATCTCCTCTTCAACAATTAGCTACAGGCTTTAAGGCTTCTATACCTCATTCGATCATCTATATTCGACAAAGGTAGGTGTTTATCCTGACGCAAAGTCTTCTAGACATCCGAATCGCAGCAAGGCAATCTTTGCCTCGCAGAAAACAACAAAAAACCGGAGCGGTGATGAGCTAGCTACCTGTTACCTACCGGAAGCAAGTGATTGGCCTAATTGACCTAACCCGACTTGACGAGAGACTAGGTACCACCCCCGAAATGGACAAAAAGCACAGTCGTACTACCCCTCCACGGCCTGAGGGCTTCAGCGCAGCATTGTCCAATCATCGACCGCCAAAGCATCAGCCCCGCCACAGCAGCGTCCGTCACCCCGCTCTCTGTGTTTTGTTCACCTCCATTTGCCTTGTAATTTTTCTGTTTTTCCTCCTCCCCTGGCAGATTCACGATCCTCCCAGCTCGAGTCTTCCCAAAGCTACCGTTCCTTCACCATCAACAACCCCCTCAACCCTTCCCTCCATTACTCCCAACAAGATGTCTACCGAGCAGACGTAAGTGGTCTACCGCACCGAGTAGAAATGATCCCGACACGGTTGCACAGTCATCACTAACTTGTCGGATCTAGTTTCATCGCTATCAAGCCCGACGGCGTCCAGGTACCTTTTCTTCGTCTCCATGGTCACCGGTGAACCCTATCACTAATACATGTTCTAGCGTGGCCTCGTTGGCCCCATCATCTCCCGCTTTGAGAACCGAGGGTCAGTTCAAGCACCGTTATATCACGATTGAAGCTGACAGTTGCTATCAGCTACAAGCTTGTTGCTATTAAACTCGTTACCCCTGGCAAGGCCCACCTCGAGCAGCACTGTACGATGACCTTGCGCATTTCCGACCGTTGTTTGCCAGACTAACATAGAACCCCGTAGACGCCGACCTCAAGGACAAGCCTTTCTTCGCTGGCCTTGTTGAGTGTATGTCAAGACCTTTTTGAGATCCTATCGTGTGCGTACGCGTTAACTAACCGGGAATTATAGACATGAACAGCGGCCCCATCTGCGCCATGGTCTGGGAGGGCCGTGATGCCGTCAAGACCGGCCGAAGTACGTATTCCTGGCGACTCTACCCTCAGCTGATATATTGAAGATTGAGCTGACATTTAAATTAGCCCTTCTCGGTGCTACCAACCCCCTTGCCTCCCTCCCTGGCACTATCCGTGGTGATTTCGCCATTGACGTCGGCCGCAACGTCTGCCACGGCTCCGACAGCGTCGAGAGCGCTCAGAAGGAGATTGCTCTCTGGTTCAAGGAAGGCGAGGTCCAGAGCTGGAAGAGCGCTCAGGCTAGCTGGATCTACGAGAAGCCCTAAATGGAATCGGCTAGCAGGATTTGCGCGGATACACCATGGTCCAACATGTGCCGTAGTACGCCCACTAGGCATTATCTAAGACCAGCAAAACGTGCGAGTACAGCAAAATCGAACAAGAGGAGATATATTGCCTTCAATAATTCTTACAGTGCTGTTTGGAGTGATGCTGGCAGTAGAATACGCCGTGTGTGACACCTACTACATCTAGCTTCTTTTCCTCTGTATTGTTTGTCGTACCCTGACGAATCCTCGCGCAAGCCAAGGAGTCAGCCACAGACTGAGCGCTATCCGCGGCACCAGCAACATCTTGGTAATAGTATAGGCGGCCGCGATCTGAATGCCAATTTTGTAGCCCTTCTCTGTATTATCCACCGTCGCAGCGTGCTTCACCTTGCGCCACACAGCCGCTGTCTTGCTCTTCTCCGGGCTGGTAGCGTCTCCCACCGAAACATCCGGCGTAGAACTGGCAGCAGGGTCGTCGTCCTCGCGTCGCCTCGAGAATCTCCCAAACCAACCCCTTTTCCCCTCGCGAGTCTCGCGCTCTTTTTCCCTCTTCGCCTCCTCCCTCAGCTCGTTCTCCAATGCCTCTTCCCCATCCGCGTGTCCCTGCTTATCATCCTTATTCCCGAGCCCGAACCAATTCTTCCTCCGAAAGTACGGTACGTATTTCTTCAGCCCATCCTCGGCCCACGCGGCGAAGGGCCCCAGCACCCAGCTCGTAGGCACCCAGTCCAACGCGTAGAAGGCGTACGCGAGCCCGAATATGGGGAGGATCGCCGTGATCTCGTGCAGCACGAGGAAGGCGCCGACGTGCGAGAGGGGCGCGGAGCGCAAGGCGCGCAGAGACGACTGGAGGCGCTGGGGAGGAAGCGGGAGGCGCGCGTGAGGATTTGCGATACGCGGTTCGCTTGCGCTGCTGGATGAGAGTTCGGAGTCGTCGTCGAAGAGGGAGGGGGCTTTGAGTCGGTTGATTGTAGGCGTATCCGTGCCTGGGGCTTGGGACGGCGCAGAACTGAGGGATGTGACGCGCGAGCTGTTGTTATGCGCTTCAGGGAGGCTGCTGCTTGCCGCTGCCATAGGCCGTCGAGGACTGGCATCGCGCTGCTGTCCGGACACCACGATGGCGTGATGGCCCAACTTTCAGCAAGCGGGAACTATTATTTCCTAGCCTCTAAGTTCTGAGATCTTTTCTTTTTTTTTTCTTGGTATAATTATAAGTCAAGGGCTTTCTTGAGCTCGCGTGAAGTTTGGATTTATTATGATGAGTGTGGAATACTTTTTGCCGACGTCATGCCAAAAGGTGTGGGGCTAGCTCTCATTGAACCCCCTGGCTGTCGCACCTACCTGGTAGTTTAGGGGTGGATCGAGCCCTGTAACAAATCTACTGTATTTCTCACATGTTCCTATCACTAAATGTCAAGTGATATGCTAGGTAGCGACAACTTAGGCCGGTCCGTCCAAGATTTACGACTGCTTATGTTGACTTATCATGGCGTTCTCTCTATTTTCTTGATCGCGCACACGCGAGTCACGAACTCGACAGTAGTAAACCATTATTACATATTGCCTACCTTCATAAGGGACCAGAATACCAGAAACCATTCTTCAATTCAGGCTGAGAACTTAAGACTAGTCAGACTTTTTTTATAAGCATTTCTATGTAGTTGCCCTTCTCATCAAGGTATCTCGCGACACTGATGTGAGGGTCTGTCTATTCGGGAAATTGCGCCGCTAACCCTTTGACGAGCATTCCATCTGCGATGGCCTCGGTCGTTACACCGTTTTTCTCTTTTAGCACACCGGCCTTTTGCAGGATGTTGATGCATTTGGAGATGACGTTAACATCGACGCCCTCTGTCTTGGCGGAGAACCGAACCGTCGTCAACCACTCACGGGCGTCTTCGGCCGAGTAATCGAGCGCAGTCGAGATATACTCTACAGCCTCGTCATGGTGAGTTTCGAAATATTTGACGCCCTGATCCAACTTCTTCAACACGTCCATAAGCCTCGGGTCCGCCTTCCCCGTCTCTTTACCTCCCAGTAGCGCCGTCGAGGCGACAATCTTCCAGCTGCTCCACGGCGTGTAGATTTCGCCGATACGACGGATCTCCCCACTATCATAGTAGCGCTTCGATGTGAAATGTTCCCACATAAAGAAGTCGGCTGATCCGTCGTTGACAGCATTGCGTAAGTTTGCAAAGTTCTGAAGCACTACGAAGTCCGAGTAAGGGGCCCCGGAAGGCGAGAGCCAGCCCTCTTTATCAGCGAGCACGTAACCCATCACATAGCTTCCTGATCCCACGCGGGAAATGCCGATCTTGGAACCTTTAAGTGAGTCTACTGAGGTAATCTCTGGCCGTTTCGCGCCGGTCGATATCGCCCAACCTAGACAGGTGAACGTTAGCTTCACTTGATCATATCCCGGCGCTTTAGGGCTGTGAAGGGGGGATTCTATTTCTTACACAACGGCGTCTCGACGTACGTGCCGACAATACGGTAACCGCCATCACCAGGGGTATCTTCCTTGCCAAGGCCGGCAACCCATGCCTCCGTCAGTCCAATGCCAATGTCGATCTCACCGGCTCGGATGGCCGTAACTAAGATAAACAAAATATATATCAGTTCACGCCCCGTATTACGCGCCTTCTACAATTACGTAGATAAATGCGACCTTTCTTTTCGGGCCTCGGATTTACATACTGCAGTAATAGTTAGCTCTGTAAGACAGATAGTATTACTGCCAACACTAGAACTCAAGGCCGGCACGACGGGTTTTAACACATACCTCATATGGCCCGTCCCAGAAGGAAAGGGGATAAGCTTGGCATCCAGACCGAAATGCTTCTCGGCGAAGTGAAGTGGCGTGGAGAAGTGCTCCGGCACGAAGCCGATTCGGATAGTCGAATCGGCCATGGCAACTCGGAAGCTATGCGAGAGTTAATTTGAGTAGCTCCGGCTCTGCTGAAGAAGACTGCGTATAGCTTATCGACGTTTCGTTTCCTTGATAATCTGAGAGCTACCAGAAGGGGGTTTACGGCGATTCTGCTGCGACTGAAATTGCGTCGTTGTTGCATCAGATCTCCGACAAGATACAAAGCGGGTAAGGCGGGGGCGGTCGCATACATGCCGGGTAAAGGTTAGATGCGGGTGATAAATTGCGGGGTTGCACTATTCTAGCAAGAAGCTCTGTAAGACTCTGTGCGAGTCTGGATGGGTGCGAGAGCTTAACTGCACTACGAAGAGATTGAAGTGGACTGAATTGCCAGGTGAATTCGGAAAGATCATGAGGGGGAAAAGACAGGAGGCACAGCTGTTTTGATACATAAAATCACGGAGCACCTGTTACGGCCTACTTATACAACGTACCGACTGTATTCGGCTCCATATGTGTACATGAGAACTTTGTTGACGTTATTCATCATAAGATCTACCACTACATCGCTTCGAACACCCGTCTCCTTGTAGGCAATGGTAATCAGTAAAGCGACACAGGGAGAGGCCAACATTCACCTATTCATGGCTGTACACTCCTATCTACACTGGCACTTTTGACGCAGCTCTTGCTGTCGTTACCTATATTGACGACAAGATATCGGTTGAGATAAAGCTGATCTTTCGCCGATACGTTTCATGCTATCTAGCTTGGTCTCCTAAACAAACAGGTAGCGTGGTTACAAGCTGCAGCGACTCACTAGTTCCTTACCACTCATGACATGTCGTTAAAACCAGAGGGTTTCTAAATAGGATATCCACAGGGCATTATAAGTTAAATGGGGTGAAACAGGCCTAGACCGGAGGCACTGACAAGAGCGTATGCTGTTAATAACAGTTGGCCTTGATTAGACTATGCCAACATGCAAGGTCCCAAGTGGTGCGCTTCTGGTGATCTGGTGGCTCTTGTAGGTATTGGTGGAGAATTCTGCCTGTTCATTGTTAACTTGAGGATTAATTTGCTGCCTCGGGAGGCATTGAAACAGCAGAATCACGGAACCTACTTCAGATGGATGGCAACAATGACGTAACAAAGCCTCTAATACATGGAGGTCGCAAAGTTGCCTGTTATACAGGTTGCATTATTACTTGTTAGAAACTAGGTATGATTGGGTGGTTTAGTCCCGAAGAGTAGCATGGTAGCAACGTCTAGGAAATGCAGATCATCGAAAACAGAAGGTCACTTATGTAGTTCGCCCACACGAGAAAGGATCACTATGTAAGCCAGCATCATTGCTCACAACCTCGGGGACATGGGATAAAGCGTTGCGAGGGGAACACGGACTCGAACGATGCGAGCATGTGAGTTTACGGAATCGAGCATAAATGAAGCCCTGTGCTCTCCCGGGGATTGTTTTTGTAGTGTGTGTTCAAAAAACACAATCTTGCTCTATTGAGTCAAGCTGCACTGGGAACGACGGGAATAGCGTTGTAATGTCTGTCAAAACGGCACTTCTACTCTCAGCATCAGCTACATTAGCCCTCGAGTGGGCCGATGGTACTGGCAAGCTTCCGGCACTTGGCTGGAATTCTTGGAATGCCTACCATTGTGACATTAACGAAAGTCGCATTCTCGATGCAGCCAATGCTATTATAGAATTTGGCTTCAAGGTACCCTGGAACTCTCTCGTTGCTATAGTACTTGAGTGTTGATTACTATAGGACGCCGGTTACGAGTATGTCAACATAGACGATTGTTGGTCAGTGAAAGATAGTCGTGATAAGGAGACACAGCAACTGGTACCAGATCCAGCCAGGTTCCCCAACGGCATATCTGGCGTTGCCGAGAAGGTACATGAGCTGGGCTTGAAGATTGGTATTTATAGCAGCGCGGGTACAGAGACATGCGCAGGCTACCCTGCCAGTATTGGTTACGAGGACATCGATGCGGCTACTTGGGCGGCCTGGGGCATTGACTGTGAGTGTACCTTGCGACGCCAGTTCTATACCGCGTTAACAACGCATAGATCTAAAATATGATAACTGTAACGTGCCATCTGAATGGGCGGATGAGTGCAATGCATGCGTATATAGTCTTAATGACCCTGAGGACTATGTCAACGGTACATGCATCGACAACAACAACTATTGCCCTGATGGGTATGACTACACTACTTCGAACTCTGCCAAGCGTTACGCCGCCATGAGGGACGCCCTTCAGGCGCAGAACCGAACAATCCAATACGCCCTCTGCTCGTGGGGGACCGCGGGTGTCGAGCAATACGGAAATGCAACGGGCAATTCATGGAGAATGAGCGGCGATATCCAAGGCAAGCCAGGTTCTCACTATAAAATACCCATATGAGGAATAGAGAATAAAACGAAGAAATTTGGAAAGTCACACACTAATTACCGTACACAGACGGTTGGGAGTATGTCACCGCAATCCTCAACATGAACACATTCAATCTAAACGACGTCGACTTCTGGGGCCATCCCGACCCAGACATGCTTGAAGTCGGAAACGGCGGGCTCAGTGCAGCGGAAGAGCGCACACACTTTGCCTTCTGGGCCGCGATGAAGAGCCCGCTGCTCATTGGCACTGATCTATACGCCGCCTCCGACGAAGCCAAATCGATTTTACTCAATAAGTATCTGCTGGCCTTCAACCAAGACAGCGTGTTTGGTGCTCCGGCGAAGCCATACAAATGGGGAACCAATCCGGATTACACCTTCAACGCGACGAACCCTGCAGAGTTCTGGTCAGGGGAAAGCCAGCAAGGTACTCTTGTGCTGATGTTGAACACGCTGGCGGGCAGCCGGAACATGACGGCAGAGTTTAGTGAGATTCCGACTCTTGATGCTGATGGATCGTATAACGTACTCGACGTTTGGACAGGCGAGGATATTGGGTCGTTTGCTTCTAGTCTCACGATTGAGGTCGCATCGCATGATACTGCCGCGTTTCTTTTCACTCACTGAACACGTGGACATGAGATAAAGCAAACTGAGACGGTACTTAATGGCCAGTCATCATCTTTGTTACGGTGACACGACATATAATCCGGCTACAAGGCAAACTACCTCAAGTTAGTGGCTTTACTCACTAGGTAGGTATTATCAGCAATGCCAAGTTAAGAATCAGACGCCCTACCATTGCGCTATGAGTCTTTCGTAATGAGGCTGCTTCTTGAAATCCATCACGTGCTATGCGGGCCCCGAATGGTCTGTTTATATCGGACTGGCTTCATTCCACGCAACCCGACAGTCGATACTTACACACATGTTATACCAATAAGGTTGATTCATCTACTATTGGCTTCTACGCCGTTGGGGATGGAATCCGTAGCTTGAATGATGGGCTGTAGCTTGCCAAGCGCAACCGCCACGACCTTCTTAAAGGCCTCCATCTCCTCTTCCATCGACCCACCCAGTCCCGTGTTAGCAAAACTTATTGAGTTTCCCACATAGACGGGCATATTTGTTTTCTTCGCCAGTAACTTGGCAAGACGCGTAGTGAACTCCAGGGTCGCCTCCGTTGAGTAGATTGTTGTTGACAGAGGCTGGGACGGATTGTACCTCTACAAAGCAAAGTAAGCTTGCGATTTGAGAAGCTGTAGGGAGAAAGCAGGTAGGACTGACATCAGGAAGAGCATAGACGAATGCGCCCATGGGAGCTGGCTTGTCCGAGTCCTCGGCAGCCACGGTGGTGACGAACAAGAGGATAGCTTTTGATTGGACTGTCAAGCGCATATGGATCTTGGTGTCCATTCCTCGCGGTAACGGGAAGGACACTTGAACTGGTTCAGATGTCATTTTTTCCATAATCACCCTTGCTCTAGGACGTAGCTAGGAGCAGGTAGGTTGGAGACCGGTGGGTTTCTAGTTGGACAAGAGCTGAAGTACAGGAAACAACTTGAAGGAGTCCCAAGGCATCCGCAGCCCATAAAGTGGCGTCGATTCTTGTGACATAGGTAGGAGGTAGGTAAGTACTGAGTAGTAGTAGGTGGTCTTCTACCGGCATCTGCTTGGGTAAAATTATAAATTGTATGTATCACCACGGCCTTGTGCTGGCACTTTGAGAACCTACCATGTACCTGGTCGGTAGGTAGGTACTGCTAGGTGGTGTGCTTAGATTGAAACTACAGAGAGCGTGCCCCCCCAAACTCTCTGGCTCTCTTCCTAGCCCCACACTGACCCTACCCCCTCTCCACCAATCAATACCCCCCCTCCGCCGATAACACTCACCTTACTCGCTCCGGGCTGTCCGCTTCTTACGCCAATTCTACGTCTAAGCCCGAATTGACTGTCGGGCGACGTATTGATGAATTGTGCATGCGACAGCAGGTATAATTGAATGATTACAATCATACGGGTGACAAGGAACTAGGTAGTGAGTCTGACCTCTTTTGATCAGAGGCATGGTCGTCAAAGTTGCAATCAGTTGAATACCTGATTCCAACAGATGGATAGCCGGCTTGGAAGGTTTATGAAGGTCCCTCGTTCACCTCATCCCACGTTATCACATTGCCTGTCCGGCTTACCTAAGAATCCCTCACAAGTTCTAGGCACTACATCGTCACCCATCAGTATCAATCTAGGTATTTATCACGGTAGACAGCCCGTTAGAGCATTTTATTGCGAATCCGAACCTGAGGTTCCGTCGTCCACACACACTCTCTCTCGAGTGTCTATGACGTGCGATACCTGCCCTTCCCATAAATTGTATGAGAGACTGCCCAGATTGAGCGGCATCCCGATCTGTTTGCGCCTATTGATACCTACTGCATTGCATCTTCGCTACTAGCAGCGGGAGGATGGCGGAAGAATGGGGTGGCGTGGAGGACGCCATGGAAGATCCCGAAGAGATCCGTGTGATATTTTGCGCATTGGACTCTTTCAGGCAAGTCCTCATCTTCATCCTCATCCCCATTACCCAGCAGACAATGCTCACCATATCATGTACATCTACATGCCAACCCCAGCAATGTACTAACGAGACCATAGCCAGTACGCCAAAAATGCCCATCTGCACTGCACACATCTTCGCAGGCAGGCGTTTTACGCACTTCCGCAGGCGCATTGGCATATGCTAGCCGCGCCACCATTCAACTATTTAGAGACTTTGAACCGGGTAGATGATGCTATCGAGAGCAACGCTGAGCTAGCGCGCACGATCGTGAAGCTCGGTCTACACTCTTTCGGCATGGTAGACTCAGACGCTGAAGCGGTGATGCCTGAAGAATGGGCAGGTATTGCGAAATACAACGACCTGGACAAGGCTCGAAGCACAATACGCCAGTTTTACCGAGACTGGTCGGCCGAGGGCCGCGTGGAACGAGACGCATGTTACGGACCCGTGTTGAAGGCATTAGAAGCCGAGGAAGAGCGAAAATTAGGCGCTGCTGGTAGCACGGACACAACACAGGTAGAACCAGGTGTACCAACTCAAGCGACTTCACCCTTGCGAGTGTTGGTCCCCGGCGCCGGCCTTGGCCGTCTGGTCTTTGACCTCTGCCGTTTAGGCTACAATACGGAAGGCAACGAGATATCTTATCACCAGCTCCTTGCGTCCTCGTATATCCTAAACTTCTGTGAACGTGCAGGCCAGCACACCATTTACCCGTGGATCCACTCATTTTCAAATCACCGGAGTCGCGAGAACCAGTTCGCCGCATACAGCATTCCAGATGTGCACCCTCAGCAGACACTCGCAGAAACGACCGCAGCCGGGGGTAAGATCGGAACAATGGAGATGTGCGCGGCCGACTTCTTATGCCTATACGGTGATGATGCGCACGCCGATACATACGACGCGGTAGCAACCGTTTTCTTCCTCGACACGGCGCCGAACCTGATCCGGTATCTGGAGGTCATTCGCCGCTGCTTGCGGCCGGGTGGGGTGTTGATCAACGTCGGCCCGCTGCTCTGGCACTGGGAGAACCATGTCCCAGGCCACCACGGGTACGACGATGACGGTGACTACGACGAAAATACCTCGCTTGGGATTGCCGACCCCGGCAGCTTCGAGCTGACGGACGATGAGGTTGTGGCGCTCGTGGAGAAGATGGGTTTCGTCATCGAGATGAGACAGTCGGGTCTGAGGGCCCCATATGTGCAAGATTCACAAAGCATGCTGCAGACAGTGTATAATGCGAGCCATTGGATAGCGCGCAAACCCGAGGCGGATAAGGGGTGCCCCGATACGTAGCCTTGACATGGCGGGCGTTACAACAGATTCAAATACTGCGGGCACAATTGGCAGAAAGCCAGCTTGAAATCTTTCTCTTAGAAAAGAGGATAAAAAATCTGGAAGCCATACAAAGCAAGAAAGGGGAATGTAGCATAGAAATGGCGTCATGTTAATTTTATAATTTTCTCAAGCATGTCACGGATGCATGGCGTCTGAAAAGTTAGATTGGTACCTAGCTAGCTTCTATCATAATATAACGAAGAGATGAAAATATAGACTGATAGGAAGGGAGTTTGCAACTACACCTCTTCATGACACGTAAACGGTAACGAAATTGTCATGTACGAAAAGGCTTCATTATTCCGACGTCTAACTGTATAGAAAAGTTTATTATAGCTTTGGTCCCGGTTCATCTACGGCAAGCAGTTGTCCAGTACTCCACAGCGCCCCGCCATCGATCTGAATGGCTGCGCCGTTGACGTGGGCTCCAGCCCGACTAGCAAGATACACCACGACTCCGGCAATATCTTCTGGCCTTCCCAGCCGACGTGACGGGTTTGCCTTGGCATGCTTCTCTAACCCACCGGTCAACTCTAGTAAGCCATTTGCCATCTTCGTAGGGAAGAAACCAGGGCAGATCGAGTTCACTAGAATATGCCTAGGCCCGAGCTCGACGGCGAGGTTGCGCCCGAGGTGTATCGCTGCGGCCTTGGACGCCGAATACCCGAACGTGGCCTGTTGGCCGAGGGTGCCGACGCCCAGGCCCGCCGTGCTGGCCGTGATGATGACGCGCGAGGGGTCATCGAGGCTGGCCCGCTTCTTCAGGAGCGGCGCGAACTTCTGCACCGTCACGAACACCGACTTGACGTTGAGGTCCATGACCTTGGCGAAGGCCGACTCGGGATGGGTCTCGAACCGTTCGCCCCATGTCGCGCCGGCGTTGGCGAACAGGATGTCGACGTGGTCCGTGTGCTGCAACACCTGGGCCACGAGCGACTCGATGCCGGCAAGGGTGGCGCTGTCGGCGGGTGCAGAGATGGCACGGGCGCCGGGCTGCAAGTTCGGGAGCTTGTTGAGTTGCGCCACGGCGGCCTCGCAGGCCTTTGCCTTTCGGGACGTGATAAAGACTTTGGCGCAGCCGGCTTGAAGGAACCTGTTGGAGAGGGTTATGTCAGCCGACCATCTTCTTGACACGAGGATAGAAGCTACTTGGGTAGCGCTAGCGATGCTGCACAGTGAAGTATGGCAAATCGTAACTACATGGACTCAAGACGTTGAGAAGAATGTGATCATGTACTCGAAAAGGCAGACAGGTTGGGCTTACGCTGAAGCTGCATTCAGCCCTAGACCCCGCGATCCGCCTGTCACGACGGCCACCTTGCCCTTGAGTGAGAAGAGCGAGGGGAAGTCGGCCAAAGCAGTCTCGTCAGCCATGGTTGCTATAATGAACCTGAGTGGTTACTTCGGGTGGTAAAGATGATGTTCGTTATCAAAGAGGTATCGGGCCTTGCAAAGGTAGGATGTGGCTTCAAGGAGGTTTGACAAGAGAGCGAGCGACAGCTTCCGCAAGCCATTGTCGAGTTCTCGGGTCCTCTGGTCTCAAGTCGAGCTTGGCTGGGGTTTGCTGATTCGGATAATGCCGAGGTTCATAGTTGTAGGAGAACCATGCATTTAAAGCGGAGCATCATTTAAGTAGCATGGAAATTAGTCTGCCCCGGACGGAGCCCCGGATATCTAGAGGCCGGTATTAGTGCTGCATCCTGCATTGAGAAGGCCAGATTGAGGCCCGCCGACCTCATAGCTCACCGAGTAGCGAGCATTCTTTGAATTAATTTTTCTACGGTATTGCCTCCTCGTGTTGGTTGTTCGTCCACTTCATCGTACATACCTAGGTGAGACGTCCATACGGTCTACCTACCTGGGTAGTAACACGGCAGGTACCATGACCCAACTCCGAATAGGTGCCGACTGTACGTACTTATTGATACTCTGTCTAACCCGTTCTGGCTGTTCCTCGGCACCTACTATAGGTACAGTCTTAGACCCCATTACATAAAAGGCGTACCTAATCCTCTTCGCCTATAGCATCGATAGCATCGTCGTCTTCTACATCACTGGCTACCATGTTGTCCCAATCAGCTGTTTCGTCTCCCTGATCTCCTTCAAGGCCCACCGACTCGTCCGGCGTGGCCTTTGTTGTTGCTTGATCTTTCTGTGCAGGGGCTCGCCGGCGTCTCCTACTGCTTTCCACATCCTGTAACGGACGAAGCAACCCCTCGAGCGAAACCGTAAATGGTTTGTCAGAGTCATCGGGATACATCGCTAGCCTTTTTGCGATAAATGAATTGTAGATATACCCTTCCTTCGGAGGATCTTCATCCTCTGTCCCAAGTCGATCTTTCGTGATCGCAATCATCTTAGCTTTCATAGCCGCCTTGATCTTCTGCCAGGTGCCTCTCAGAAACCAGCCAGATTCGCTGAGATCACACTCAGAACGTACGGGGGCGTCCCTTATTATATCATTGATGAACGGGTCTGTGATGTCGCAGATTTGCCAGAGCTTCCCATCAGTAGAATAGCTTTCCCCATCCCATATATGGCTGGTAGGATCGTCGTTCTTAGAGTAGCTTCGAACTTGGCCCCTTCTGATCGTCTGCCAGGGAACTTTCGTGGTTCCCACGAGATTCTTCGCTAGCTTGAACGAAAGTGTCTGGTATTGACGATACTTCGGGTCTTGTCGAGGATCAATTCCATACCTCACTATCGCGTCGCGAAAAGGACCACCGCGGAATTGATAGCCTGTTAACTGTAATGCTATTTTTAGAACGGACTCGGTATAATCGCCTCTCACTTGATTGACAATGGCACGACGCGTCCAGATTGGTCGCTTTTCCATCGCATCACGAAGCTGTTGCATGAGGGACTCAGGAATCTTTTGTGCCTCGCCGTCTATTCGTGCCGGCCGGCCCGGAGCGGGGAACGCGTCATGGTGAATGAAATGGCCATAAGAAAACTTGTTCCTGCCCTGGCGATTCACCAACCGCGTTTCTCCTTCTTCGTCAAGTCCCTGATCGATGATTCCTGGATTTTGTTCGTAGTTGTAATTGAATCCAATTACCTTGTCGGTGAAATGCGGTGGCGGAACAATCTCCAAACTGGGACTTGTCGCGACGCCTTCGTCCAACTGGAATTGCCGCAGTTTCTGAACTGTTGGCACCGTTAACATAATCTAGCTTGCAAAATAAGCTCAGGGCAACACATACAATCTAGGGGAAGCAAGTGTTCGGCCACATTCCGGAGGAAAGGCGCGTTGGTATTGGCGAACTGAAAATCAGCTAATCCTCGGTATCTATGGCTATCTCGAATCATTCCTACAACCTCTACCTCATACTGTTCAGAGTTATCGCGAAGGCTACGCAGTATCGCTCTTGGGCGATCGCGTCGGGCAACTGAGCTGACAGTGCCGGTCTGAGGGTTCATGGAGGTCGGATTAAGGATATCACAGTCTCCGGTAAAGGGCTCGCCATTGCCTCGCTTCCGTTTCCGCCCCGTCCGCCTAGGGACAGTGATTTTCAGCAACACGTTGTTGGTGGCAGCATGATGCGAAAGGATAGGCTTTGATGCAGGGTTGTCAGGTCGAAACCACAATGGAAGAGCCTGTGGCTCCTGCACATCATCTACAAGCTAGAATTGAAGCACGTGAATACTTGATCCGCAGTAGGATCATATGCAACTTACCTTACTGAAGTTTGGCTTAGGTCCGAAAGAACGAAGTCCCTTCTCTAGGTTGATGACAATACATGGATGGTCAACGGCGACAACTTTCCGTTCGGGTACGTCGAATATAGGCGCACTCCTAGGAGCATCGGAGTCCGGGATATCGCATTCGATTAGTGTCCTTCTGTATGGATGGGCATCTTCTATGCGAGTCATCTTGAGATGAATGAGATATAGAATTTTAATGTGTTGCTATGTTTGCGTTTGTTGTAAATTGCAGTAAACTGAAAATGAGAGTGCTCCGGCTGTGTAAGTACCTACATACTACCTACCTGTAGGTACTAGCCCACTGACCCATATACAGCCGATTGCGACGCCCTCGAGATTTGGTTATCAGTGATAGCGAGAAGGCCACGGTACATGTGATTCGTACCTCTGCCGTATGCTTCTGTAGCTGTTGGCGTAGATACCCTTAGGTACCTAAGGTAGAAAATAAATTGAGGTGTTCTCGTTGACACCTGTCTCTTTCCGATATTCTAGGCCTGATGGAAACAATGAATTGCTACAACAATTAGAGGCAAAGAAATAAGCCAATCATAGCCTCGCAAAACACACATTCTTGGGAGTTTTATTTTTTTTTGGTAAAGGCCCATGGCTTGGTGTATTGATCATCTTAGAACTATAACTACAATAGATGGAAGTACCTAATCCATTCTACAGTACCTAGGTGGTCGCCTTGTTGCTGTTGGTAAGATAGGTACAGAGAAGCACTCAAATTACCACCTGGCAGCATATGCATACCTATTGAGGTACCTACCTATACTTACAGCCTCTAAGTTCTCTTCTCTGCTAACTACAATGGATGGATCAGACACCTACAACTAAGTATGTACCTATGTGAGGCCCACGCCAGGGCAGTGAATTGTAGGTGCGCACACTCAGTGCAGCACTGTACTTATTGTGGTACTAGGTAGGTAGCATAGCATAGGTACTTCCCTAGGTACCTAGGTACCTAGCAGTGGTTTGGACAATCCACCCGGACCACCAGCTAGCTCACTCAATTCACCCCTTGTAAGATCACGGAGTTGTTCATTTTCTCCACCTCTACCACCTCTACAACAGCAACTCCTGACCAGTAACCTCCAATGACCACCAGCCAGCCTACCTGAACTGCCCATTTGTTAGGTTAGCACCTACAGCCACACGATCTTCCCTTGAGAATTGCCCGACCTTCGTGCCAGGAGTCCAAGGTCGAGATATGCAAAGCTCGCGGCCTGTTATATCCCGTTGAACCGGTGCTGTCAGCCACGATCCCCTGTTTTATCTATTGGCAAAATACAGAGACCCCAATCCTGCGCCGCAGCCCGCTGCCCCCTTCGAGGCTCCGCACCTGGAATCCAACCGTGAAATAATAAACACACGTCTTAACTGCCTCGCACCACCTTCGCCCTCGTTGCCTTGGCGCCGACTCTGCTGCGGTTTCCCACCCACAATCAATTTGTTCACTTCTGTCGACGACCGGGAACCCCAGCTTCGATTCCGATCCCGTTGCTTCTCCAAGCAAAGCCCTAGCGTTGGGCGTCCAACCCCGCTGTGACTTTGTAGGCTGAGACCTACCAAAATGAAGCGCTTCAGTCAGAGGGTCGTAAGTGTATGCCTTTATTTCTGGATAGCCATCATATTGAGGACGGATGGCCATTCCTGCACGTTCAAAATGCTTACATGTTGCAGCTGTCGCGGGGCAAGAGTGATAGCAAGTCTTCCAAGAAAAACAAGGACTCGAAAGATGGGACAGCCTCGCCCTCATCCACCGCTGGCCGGGAAACTCAGTCTCCTAACCTAACCCCATCGTCGTCCACATCAACTCTCAATGACCCCCGGATGAAGCCGTTGCCACCAAACAACAGCGGCTCAATTGGGGGCGATACAGCAATGCAAAACCAAGGGACACCGGCAGGAACAGGCGCATCGGATAGATTTGGAGGTATGGGCCCTCAGCAGTCACCTAACGGAGCAGCCACGCCGTCTCGCCACGGCGCACTCCCACCGACTGTTGTCATTTCTCCCAGCGCTGCACCAGTGAGTTTACCTTCTTGACTGAGCCCATGTACAAATCTCCCATCTAATGCCCTCTGTACTACAGCATATCCCGCCTCCTGGTGCGCCAGAGGTTATGCCCCACGATCTTGCACCCCCCAAAGCTGGCCAGAAATCCCTGGTTTTCGATCGCCTTCATCAAACACCAAAGGATGTCCCAGAGGGACTTAGGACACCCAAGCGCCAGCACTCATCTCGGTTCGATGTGTCTCCTCATCCTATTAGAGAGTTAGAAAAGCTCCCTGGGTTTCATGAGGTCCCTCCCAATCGCCGGCAAGAGCTCTTCATGCAAAAGATCGATCAGTGCAATGTCATCTTTGATTTTAATGATGCCAGTGGTGACATGAAGTCGAAAGAGATCAAGCGTCTGGCACTGCACGAGTTACTGGATTATGTGGCCAACAACCGCCAGGTAATCACAGAACCCATGTACCCACGTGTTGTTGAGATGTTTGCAAAGAATCTCTTCCGACCCATCCCCCCACCAATGAATCCTCAAGGTGAAGCATTTGACCCCGAAGAGGATGAACCTGTGCTGGAGGTCGCTTGGCCGCATATCCAAGTTGTATATGAGTTTTTCCTTAGATTCATTGAAAGCCAGGATTTCAACACCAACATTGCCAAGGCCTATATCGACCACAGCTTTGTCCTTCAGCTGCTTGAGTTGTTTGATTCGGAAGATCCACGAGAAAGGGATTTTCTCAAAACCACCTTGCACCGTATCTATGGCAAATTCCTCAACCTTCGTTCATTTATTCGACGGTCTATCAACAATGTCTTCTTCCAATTTACTTACGAGACGGAAAGATTCAACGGTGTTGCCGAGCTTCTGGAGATTCTAGGATCCATTATTAACGGATTTGCTTTGCCCCTCAAGGAAGAGCACAAACTGTTCCTTACACGAACATTACTCCCTCTGCACAAGGTCAAAAGCTTAAGCATGTACCATCCCCAGCTTGCTTACTGCATCGTTCAATTCTTAGAAAAGGATGCTTCATTGACGGAAGATGTAGTCCTCGGATTACTCAGGTACTGGCCCAAGGTCAACAGTACAAAGGAGGTCATGTACCTCAACGAAGTAGAGGACATCTTTGAGGTTATGGACCCAGCAGAGTTTGCCAAGGTTCAGGAGCCCCTGTTCCATCAGCTTGCCAAATCAGTGGCCAGTCCTCATTTCCAGGTGGCAGAACGAGCGCTCTACTTTTGGAACAATGAATATTTCTGCAATCTGGTGAGCGACAACGTAGAAATCATTCTACCGATAATGTTTGCTCCGCTATATGAGAATTCCAAAGGACATTGGAATAGGTGAGTCCTCCATAAGGAACAAGTCTGTTAACACAACTGACTAGTGTAGGACCATTCATGGCATGGTGTACAACGCCATGAAGCTTTTTATGGAAATCAACCCTCAACTTTTTGACGACTGCTCTCACGATTACAATGAACAGCAGAGCAACGCTCCTGCAAGACAGGCTCTAAGGGAGAAGAAATGGGCAGCCATCACGGAGCAGGCCAACAAGAGAAAAGCGAACGGTACTGCCGTAACTGATGAACCGGACTCAATGACGGAAGATAACCAGAAACGGCTGGACTCGCTCAAACTGCAAGATGGAGACCGCAGGGATCGCCGGCCCCACGAGCGCCAAAACTCAATAGGCTCGTCAAAGAGCCAGCGATGATCCTCGATCTCGTTTGTATCACTACCATAAATGAGAAGTCGAAGGACGCCGCTCATGGTCCATTTGTTATTTGTTTTCTTTCCGCAACAACATCAGAAGCCAGATCCTTGTCTATGGATCTTTCACATCTTTACTATTACTATTACTGCTACAATTACTTCAGTTGGCATTACTGCAGTTCTCGCCCCCATGACATAAGGAATAGCTTTTTGCCTCGTTTGTCCAACCTTCTATTGGCCAATGCTGCGTTCGTTGCAAGGCAAATGGTTCCTTGTTCCGTGTGTTTGCACGTACTCAAGACGGCCCTTAGAAGTTATTAATCAACTGTCCACAAACTTCTGGTGCGACTCGGTCTCCGCTGTGCTTTTGAAGAGAACTGTCAGGCCATTCGTTTCCCGTACATATTTCGCAACACCGCAGTCCCTGTGGTCTTGTCATTCGAACAAGCTTGGATGCGATATCATCGCACCCAGGGAGATGGAGTTGTGGTGGCGTTCTAAGAGAAAAGGTCTACGCAAGAGATATGAGGGGCAGAGGAAAGAGTGAAGAGGCAAGCAAACGCGTGACGTGACAGGAGCCTAAGAGGAAGAAAACTTCCTTGCACTTGGTACACTTCAAATACCAGTGTGTATGGGTTTTGTTTGTTACTGTCAGCGTAGATTCGAATAGTGCCTCGCACTTAGTCCACGTATACAGGGGACTGGAAATCGGAAAGGATTGTTGGAACTGCTTTACTTCACGACAGTAGTAGCCTCCGTTCTTAGAATTACTCTTCCTTTCAGCGGTCCAACGATAACACTTCCTTTACAACTTGTTTGGACTATCTGGCGTCGCGTGAAATGCGTTGTAGAGTTGATCGCAAGTTAGTATGGACAGAAGATTCCAGATACTTAATCGCATAACGCAAAAATGTTTTCTATTTTGAAAGTATAAAGAATAGAATTCATGTTGAATTTGTCAGATGCTGTTCATGCCTCTCTCCCCTTCTCTCTCGGCGTTCTAATTCTTGTTCTACAGTATTCAGACAAGGCTATGAGATGTCTTCCAATGGTAGGTTAAACGTTTGGGTTCACCGAATATTTGCTTGATCGTTCGTGTGTGCAAGGTAACTTAAGCTACTTATGTGTATCATGAGGGCTCTGAAAATGTTAGACCAGGGATGAACACCTATGGTAAAAAAACTATACATGGTATATTGGCACATTTTTGTCTTTACAATGTACGGTTGGAAAGCCAAGGGTGGGTGGAAACATGCGCCTATTCCTCAACATAGCCGAGCGCCTGACCCATCTTAACTCTCTGGCCCTTCTCAACGGCCCAAGAGAACCCGCGTTTACCGCTAGCATGGTCGGCAACGGGCGCCTCAAATACAAGCACTATCGTACTCCCAAGCCGAAAGCCTCCCATTTCTTCTCCGCGTCGCAGCGCATGGCCGCCGAGGACGGCGCTGGCGTCAGAATACGTTGCCTCGGCGAACCCGCTGTAAGGCTCCCCGCGAGCTGAAGCTTCCTCAGCCGCGCGATCGGCAGCGGTGTCGGTCAAGAGTGAGTTCGTCCGCAACTCCTTGTCGAAGTTCACCACGATGGAGCCAACATTAGTGGCGCCGACCGGGGTATATGAGAAGAAACCCCAGCGCCAACGACCGAGAAGCACGATTCGCTCGTTCAGCGTGAATAGCCCGGGTAGTGTGCGCTGTAGGTACGGCGACACCGAGTACAGCTCACCAGCGAAGTGCCGACGGCGCTCGACAACCCAGTTGACTGGTGAGTGAAAGCGGTGGTAGTCACCTGGAGCGAGGTAAACCACGGCATAGTAGAGGCAGGTCTTTCCGCCGGGTGCGTACCAGGGCTTTACGGCGAGTGCTAGGTCAGCTCTCACCTCAGAGACGGCGCCAGGGCTGGAATGGATGGCACTCTGGTCCTCAATTTTGGGATTATCGTGGCTCTCTTCGGGGCCGCCTGACAGTAGGTGAGGTATCGTGTACGAGATGCCGTTCACGCGAGCGAACTCTTCATCGGCCTTGACCAGCTCCTCGTCACCACTCTGCCCATTCTCGGTGCGCTTCTGTCGCGCACCTTCGGCATTGAATGCAGGCTTCGCGCCTGATATGCTAGGCGCTGGCGTTTGTTTTCCTAGAAGTGCATCAACAGTGTATGTCATACCCTTGACCTGCTCAATATCATTTCCCTTGATTTTTCCGTATTGCAACACGCGACCGTCCGCAGGCGATAGTAGCGCATTAGGGTTTGGATCCAGTGGCCGTACGCCGGGCTTCAGTGTGCGGTAGAAGAAGGAGGCCAAGTTAGGGTAGACGTGCAAATCTGGTTCCGACACCTCGTCTAGGTTGACCCCAAAGATGAAGGAATATAATTTAAAGCCAGGTACACGCAAATAATACGGGATTGTGAGTTCATTAAATCTGCCCCATAATCTCGACATGGCCTTGAGAGGTAAAGTGGACATGACTTGAACTTGCCTGTACGACTATAGTGAGTCAAAAGATATCACTAGATTTAGGTCTGTTAAGTTTACCATGGTCCATCTGGCCGCACCCTCGGCCGTTTCTTGGGGCGTGGCTCTCCTTCAGAGGATGCCTCCCTTTCAAGTCTTTCCTTTTCCCGTGCCTGTGACTTGTAAAATTGTACGAATCCGAGGAACCCTATCCCTAGTCCAACAGGGATAGGGTACCATTTGACCTTATTGTCGTTAAGGGCATGCCGGAGTCTCGAGCCGAAGCGCTCTCGGTTCTGGAGAATGCGCCTCGAGCCATGGAATGATGCCTTTGGGCTCGCCACAAATTGACGTATAGGCCCTCGACTACTGCTTATCCTTGGCCGGGAACAAAGACACTGTGGTTGAATCCTCGAGGGTAAGCGGGCTCGTCCCCGAGCCAGAGTCGCCGATGAAGCTATCATCGTGAATGACAGGAAAACCACGGTATGCTAAGAGAAACCCACAGCCTCAAATCACGTCTGGCTTAGAATGTCCTTCATGAAAGACATTGATCTTAACATATAAGTACGTGAGAGGTTGGAGAGAAAAAAGAGAAGTAAATAAATCGCCAGGAAAACTTGGCTATGAGCCAGACCACATCCTCCAGCCTTGAAAAGCCTATGTAAGTAAGTACGTAGGTAGGATACAATGTACCCTCTAGCCCTGGGTAGTGTACAGTGGTGCAGCTTCAGCTTCCCCCTGCAGGCGAAAGAACTGAGCGGTGTACAGGGGCAGATGCCAAAAGGCCGGGCCAACTTATTGGAATGGCAAAGCACTACCTGCCTAGGCAGGTACCTAGATACCTAGGTAGGCTTAGCTGAGCTATTCGGCGGGTTCAGTACCTTAGTAGTAGTGGAGCCGTTAGCTGGGTCACAGCGTAGTGGGGTGAAGAGACACACACTTAGCAGAAAGTACTTGGTAGTATCTACTAGGCCAGGTGTAGGCTTAATGAGTGCCACTGCGCACATGAGATACCCGGAGCTACCTAGGTACTTAGACGTGGCCTTGAGGACAACAAGCAACACGACAGCTTATTAACATCTTCATGAGTCGGCACTGGCCTCGGGGCTACTTGCGATGGCACAGCATGCTTTTTCTTCTCCTGCTCCTTGTTTGCTACCAAACTGCTATGTTTTCGTATAGGCCTTGAATCAAGAGCCCAACGAGATAGTGCTATTGTTGGTCTCAGCATAACTTCAACACCTGTCTTTGTATATACTTCCAACTTCCTACCAACTCTCTATTTCCAACCTGTCATTCTGCCTAACATGGTCACTTCCGCCTCGGATCCCCTCTGTTCGTGGTGTATTTGACCGTTTGACCCGCCGATGTTGCGTCAACTCTGAAGACTACTGCTCTTTCGCTTCTTGATATATTGCTGTCGCAATAATGTCTGACCCAACCATGTCATCGGCTTCTAGCGCCGCAGAGTCCAGCCAGTTCACTTTACAGGTCCTGTCGCCTTCAGTCAACGTACCTCAGCCTCTGTTTCTGGAGCTTCCCGTCACAACAACAGTGAAGCAGCTTAAAGAGCGGATACGCGCGTCCGTCGGCACGAAGCCAGCAGACGATGCCCAGCGAGTCATCCATCGAGGACGCCTCTTAACGCGGGACTCCGAGACCATGCTTGAGTTATTTGGCGAGGAACCGGTAGGCGCAACACTCTGTCTTGTGTTTCTTTCTTTGCAGCGATGTACTCATGATCTATTCTCTATATAGCTTCGATCGCAGGGTCACCAAACTCTGCATCTTGTCTTACGCGATCTCTCTGAAACTCAGCCGACGCCAACTCCACCACTCCCTAGCAACCAGCCAGCAAATTCCCGCTCTCACACACCAGGGAATCCGCAGCAGTCACATCACAGCCAGTCCCATAGCAGACTAGGCATCGGCGGCTCTCCGCATGCTAATATTCCCTTCGGCTTCGCTCAGCCGCCGAATCAAGCCGGCCCTCAACTCCCGCATGGCTGGTCAACCCAACAGATTCTACAGAACCAATTCGAAACGATGGCTCGTTTAGGGCACCCATTGCCGGGCTCAATAAATCATCATACCCCACAGAGTATGGGTGGCCCGGGGTCCACCACACCGGGAAGAACAGGCTCACCATTTCAACCAGAGGCCACCCGTACTGTCATCCGTGAAGGGATCGGCCCAGACGGACAGCGGTGGCGTTTTACTGTAAATGAAGCGATTGTCACTTCGTCACAAAGGCCAGGAAGGGCTAGTTCTCCCTTTGCTCCAGTCAGGGTACCTACTCCCACGTTTGCCCACGCCCGGCCGGTCCCCAGCGCTGGACCGGCTGGAGGCTATGATGCTCAGAGTATTCTCCGTGCAGCAGATACAGGATCCGCAACGCGTGCCATGGTCGATGCCATGCGAAGGAATGCAAGCAGCTCTTCGCTGGCGAACTTGGCGAGTCACCATGGTCAGCAACCCATACCTCCAGGAGTAACTACACCACTTGTTCCATCACGTGCTGGGAGTGCAGCTGGCACCCCTGATCCTCTACGAGCAAGTGGACGTGCTTATAGTGCTTCGACTGGCACCAACGCCAATCCAACAAGCTCACCATCACCTGAGGTATACATTCTTTCTTCCCCAAGTGGCCCTCGCGCAATTTTGGTCAATGGCAACCTAGGGACATATTACAGCCCCCTACTCCGTCCTATGGGCCTTCCTGTTCCGCCAATGGCAGTGGGTAGCGGCCCAGGGAGAATTCCACAAGCTCAGCACGTTGCCTTTCCACAAATTATTCAACGTTCTCCATTTGTTAGAGGAAACCAACAGACCGCTCACGGAAACCTTGCACAAGCCGGCCAGCAACGTCAACCACAGCCACAGCACGAACTGCAAGTCCCAGGCCCTATACAAGCTCAATTTGGCCATGGGATGGATAACCCCCAAATACATGCTATTAGGCTCGCTCAAGTGTGGCCACATTTGTGGATGATAGTTCGCCTTGCCATATTCATTTGGTGGTTCACATCACCAACATCGAGCTGGTACAGATGGTTCACAGTGGTGACAATAGCGATCTTCATGTTTGTTGTAAACACTGGAGCTTTGAACGGTTTGGCCGAGCAAGTATGGGTTCCCTTGCGCCGCCACTTAGAGAACCTAATACCACTTGCGGCAGATGCGCAAGGACGCCAACAGCAGCCTCCTGTTGCCGACGATGAACTAGATGGTGATGCAAATGATATGGATCCGGCAGGACCAAGAGGCCCGGATCCTGCTGATACGGCGGCTAGGTTAGTTCAACAACGGCGTGCAAATAATGCCAACTGGTTATTGAATCAAGCAAGACGTTTAGAACGTGCTGGCATTCTCTTCATTGCCAGTCTGGCGCCAGGCTTAGCTGAGAGACACATTGCTCAAGTCGAGGCAGAGGCTCGAGCAGAAAGGCAACGGCAAGAAGAGGCCCAAGCAGCTGCGACAACCTCAACCCAACCAGATTCAGACGTAGCCAATGACGAGCCTGCCGTTGCAAGCACCGAGGCCCATGGAAATCCCAATGATAATCCTTCAAGTGCTGAAGCAGGACCGTCCAACAGCGCGACTGGGCAAAACGCAGATACCCCCACTCTAGAAGGCGCATGAAAAGGGTCAGTATCCAAACGTTCATTAAAGCGCGGCCTGGCGACAAGGGACTACAACGATGATAAACATGCGATGATTGCACGTCACTGATAGCCTGTAACAATGGAGGTGCAGATGGTGGCCGGGCGCCTAGTGTAATAGGACTGTGTACTATTCTGTGAGTTACATTCCGCTCTGAGGACGGTAAATTTCGCAATATTGGACTCGATTTTTTGGGAGTTGGGAGGAGCATACCATACCTACTAGCGTTACAAATGAGAATTTCGTAGACCATCATGAAGATTATCAGAGTATATAAGATGCAGTCTACAGCACCCAGGTAAGTAAACAAGTTGTGTAAACATATAATAGAATATGAGTCGCAAAGAAGAAGAAAAGCTACAGCCAAGAAATGTTCAACATGTCAGTGACTGTGAAAAGAAAGTATCAAGAAAACATCAGCTGATGAGAAGAATAAAAATATCCACCAGGTAATCCGCAATATTGGCGATACCAGGAATCGAACCTGGGTCTGTTCGGAGCTTGAATCAGTTGCGAAAATCCGCGAAAAATCCACAACGAACTGTACTAACCACTATACTATATCACCTGATATCACCGGACGTTAATTTTCAAAGAGTTTATGATAATTTAAAACTCTAACATGCTTGTGTCAGTGTTAATAGTTAATAAGCTGGTCTAATTAAAAAAACAAATATAAATTATAATATATTTTTTAATTAATTTAACTATTTAATTAAATTTAAGCTA